>JANHZU010005223.1:194092-205970 GCA_032468055.1 Acrochordus granulatus | reverse complement strand
ACAATTAATTTGAAAAAAATGTTTACATTATCCTATTAAGCAATTACTATTTCTTAGAAGCTCTAAGGGATAAATTATCAACTAGCTACAGGAAATGTTCAAATTAGCAGATTTATAATTTTATCCTACAATTCAGTGCTTTGCAAGATGAATTGTTCCCTTCGAACTGTGATTAAATGAAAACACTGACACTTCTCATAGAGAAGTTATTTAAATTTCAACAGGCTCTTGTTTCTAGTGGCCAGTGTTTCTAGTGGCCAGTGTTTCTAGTGGCCAGTTTATCAGTCAAACCAAATTCAAAGATTATGCATTAGTATACTAATTAAAAAGGCTGTCCCTTGCTCTCTATTAATTTTATAATGTTTAGGTTGGAAGGATTTTATCCCATTCATTTTATTTGCCATTTTTCTTTATTTGACCTATGCTATGGCATTCTTATTCCTCAATTTTTCTGTAACTAATGTACTTTATATTGGCAAAAACCTTGATTCATAAAAATAAAATACTTATTTAATTTTATGTTACATTTATTTTAAAATCATCTTAGGGTTTTTTTAATTAATTTGCAGTCTACCCAGTACAGTATGGACCATTTTTCAGGAATGCATAACTGGTATGCTTGTTCACATGCACGCCCAACATACTGCAATGTTTGTCGAGAGGCATTATCTGGAGTCACATCTCATGGACTCTCCTGTGAAGGTAAATATTTCTCTATAATATCTTGCGTGGCTCATGCAATTATGGGCTTGCAATAACTTACCAAATCTAGTCTGCATTAGTTAAAAATAATAATCAAAAGAGTTTTAATAAAGTGGAGTGTTTCGTTTTGTATCTTGATATTTGATGAATGAAACTCACAAAAATAAAAGTAATACTACAGTCAAGTTAGCCAGTACAGAATAAAACCTGTTAGGCTTTACCTGTTAGGCTTTGGTTCTGTATGTTCTCTTCTGTATGAACTCTTAATTCTATCAGATAAAAAAAATCCAAAAAAATAAAAATAAGCAAACAAAAATTCTACAGGTACCAAAAATGAGGAATGAAAAAGGTGAAAAATATAATTTCTCACAACTCAATTCATTATATAAATACTTTTTTTTTTGTTAGTGTGCAAATTTAAAGCCCATAAGAGGTGTGCTGTCCGGGCAACTAATAACTGCAAATGGACAACGTTGGCATCCATTGGGAAAGATATAATTGAAGAAGAAGATGGGGTATGTAAAATATCATTTTTAAAGGATAAATTTTATCAAGAATATTGAAAAAAACACTGAATAGGTAGCTTCCCTGCTAAAAAAAACTCTGGAGGTTTCAGTGAGGGACATTTCTAATTTTTTCTGGAGCACAGAGATATTTATTTCTAATTTCTGCCAATTCAGAATCTATGCTGTATATTTAAAAATGACAACTCATTCTGAGATTAGAAATTTGTAGTAATCTTAAGATTGCAGAAATATATCAACCCAACAATCAAAGAAATGCCAGATAGACATTTGAAGAATATTATGCCTGACTCTTTCCAAGTCAGCTTTTGGAATTCAGTAAGCTTTGAAGAAGAGGTGAGGTCTTTTTTCATCTAGCTGTGACTACAAAATAAACCATAGTTAAACTTGGTGAGATTGAAAAAATATCTTACAAATTATTTGAGCCCTATGATAGATGTGGTGCAGAAGTTGATACTTCTCTGATTAACACTGCTGTAAAAAGAGCCTCAAACAAAATCTCTGCTCTTCCTATCTGCTTCAGACCCTAGTAGAAGTATAACCTGCCTTATTTATGATATCGCTGGTTTAGGGAATTTGAGATAGAGGCAGATATATCTTTAAGTTACACTAGTGTTTGAATTTATTAAGAAGCAGTCATTTTCTTTGAACAGCAATGTAAGAGAAATCTCAGAAAAGACTGTTCAATTTTCTTAGGGGCCCATGAGATGACAACTGGACTTGTGAAAATCTGCCTGGAGATATCCATTGCTATCCTGGATTCTTGTTTATAATCACCAGGCCTGGTGATTATAAACTTGTCCTCCTTCTTGTACAAGCCCTTTGTTGTCTTCCTTTAGACATTTAAGAAGGCAGATCTGGATTCTCAATTACATGAACAAATACCACTGTTGAAAATGATATAAAACATGGATTTGTGTGTTCAACATGTGAAAAAGTGTTTATATTATAATAGCTCTTAAAGCAGTCTTGATAAAAAAATTTCTGGTTCAACAGATTTCAATGCCACACCAGTGGCTGGAAGGAAACCTACCCGTGAGTGCCAAGTGCACACTATGTGATAAAACATGTGGCAGTGTCCTACGCTTGCAAGACTGGCGTTGTCTTTGGTGTAAAGCCATGGTAAGTTATCATGGTGCATTGTTGAGCAGTTCACTTCTCCTTTTCTATACATTACAGGTGTATTTTCATAAGTGGAAGAAGCATTTCAGGTTTATTTTTGCCAAATTCCACTATCCTAATAATTATGAGAAAATGGCCATTCATATAAAATATGGAGTAATCTGATGGCCGGGAGAAATCCATTTTGTTATGCATAAACATTTTTTACAACATGGCATACAATGTTAGCACCAAGAATTTTTATTACTTTAAATAAAGGAGATTGGTAAATGGTCGGCTTGTTTACAAGTGCCTTCTGACAAAAAAAAGTCCAATTTGAAAAAGAAAGATATATTGAATACTTTCAGATTTGGAGTTTGAAACTTAACTATAGCTGTCTCTTAATAGCTATCTTGTAGAATTGTCAAATATTCTAATACAGAACAATGTTAGATGTATCACTGTATCCTCAATGCAAATCATAAACATAATGAATTTCTTGATGTTTTATGGCTCTATTATTGTGTGGGAACACAATAATAGAGCCATAAAACATCAAGAAATTCATCAGAGGGACAGATATTGAAGCTGAAGCTCAAGTACTTTGGCCACATAATGCGCAGAGAGGACTCATTAGAAAAGACTGTGATGCTGTGAAGGACTGAAGGGAAGAGGAGAAGGGGATGGCAGAGGATGAGATGGATAGAAAGCATCGTCAGTGTGATGGGCGTGGGTTTGGGAAGACTCCGGGAGGCAATGCAGGACAGGGAGGCCTGGCATACTGCAGTCAATGGGGTCGCTTAGAGTTGGACATGACTGCGCAACTGAACAACAACAACAACAAAAGAAGAAAAATATTCTCTAGGAAAAAAAGTGTTCTTCCTTACACCAGGCAACTGTGTACAAATAGTCCTCTAAGACTATAATGGAGCCTGTCCATTATGGTTGTAAGTTGTGACAGTCATAAAATGGGTTAGTCACGTGACCCAGGGTTTGCTGTGGTCCAGTTTTGCTGGAAATGGGAAGTAAATGCTGGTTTTCAGTCGAAAATGTCAGATGACTGCAGGGCTCTGCAAACTGCTGTGAACACAGACCAATTGCCAAGCATCTGAAGTGCAGTCACATAAATGAAGGGTAGTGTTGGCCATTAGAACTTTGAATTCTGATCATAAGTAGCAGCTTATGACCTCCCAGGGAGGTCCATCATAACTTCAAATGGTTGCTAAGTATAACCAGTTTATCCTCAACTAAAAGAATTTGAATCCAAACTAAAATCCAGTGGAAGAAAACGAAGTGTTCTCTTGAAATTTAAATAACATTTCTGAGAGACATTTCTGCCTGGGAGCTAAAGTGGAAAAAGCTATACCTATCTTGACAACATTATTGCTAAATCCACATTTCATTAAGATTCCTATTGTGCCCACTGACTCCCAAACAGATCAAGATCCTTACCCTGTATCAATCAGTAATACTTTCATTGATAAAATTCTGTATTCCCACTGAAAAATTGTAATATTACAGGCCACCCTTGTTGCCTATGTTCTCAGTGCATGCATAAAAGTTTTCATCCGTTTAACCCTTTTTTTGTTACTTGTTTTTAAGAGTTAGCTCATCTATGCATATATTTCTCAACTTCCTCCTTGCTTGGTTGCAGGGGATGTCCCACTAGGTCAGCAAAGTTATAAGGCTGCACCTGGTTTCATCATGGAGCTGGCCTTGAGTTATATATTTATCTGCTGATGGTCTGTTTGTGTCATGTTGCATATTCTGGCTCCATGCAGCTCTTTCATGATCTTGATGGACTGGAGGAGCATCTTGATAGTGCAGATGAATGCTAATTCTGCCACAGATAGTTATGGTTGTCTCTCAATCACTTTGCTGGATATTATTGCTTCTTTCAGAGAGTTGAAGGTAATCTCTTGATTGCACCACTGGATACTAGTGTTGTCTTCAGATTGTTTGCAGCAAATAGAGCAAGGTATAAATAATCTGCAGACAGACTAATATCCAGAGATGCAGTAAAGATTGTTGGATAACCATACAGAGCAGAAAAGTCCATGTAAGCCATATGTTACTTCCTCATTAATCATTGTCTCAGAAAAGAAGCCACTTGGAGGCTTACAGCTAGACTAACTCACATTTTATAAATTGAACAATGAAAAAGAGGAGTAATTCCAGCTACATTATGCAGTGATAATTATGGGAGGATGAAAATGGTTATAGGCTTTGGAACTTAACTCTCTATTCCCATAAATTCAAGGTCTATTTTCTGAGGTTTTGTTACTCGGTTTTATGCTGGAACAGAACCTCTACAAATAATGAGGACTTATAGAGGGATCTATATTTCCAGACCTTGGAAAAGATACACTAGTTTAAGGCATTTCAGATAGATTTAGTTCACACTTTGTCATTTGGAGATCAAATTCAAAGCACTGGATAATTTGGATGCATAGTTTCTCATCTTGGAAAATAGTATTCGCCCTGTCATGTTGGGTGCTTATCTTGGCTTTCTTTGAGTATACTTGCAGCTCTCAAAATAGGGTGCCACTGGATGAACTCACAGGGGCACTCTGGGAATTTTTACTGCCTAATAATGGAGCTATCCTAAATGTCTCCTTGGTGACATGATGTACAGTTTGGAAACTGCTAAAGGTATTCTGAAAAAATTATCAAAACACTAATAGCAGTGTGAATCACAAACATCTGGGAATCTCTAGGGTGTACTAAGTTGTATCTTATTTTATGAGAATCTCAATATTTTTGCATTTCTTGTCACTAATATTATAATTCCAATGCTTTAATTGCTTTAAAATATTGTTATACATTGTTATGCTGATCAATGACCATGATAAAGATTTGATGATATGTACATTGTAACTGCTTTCTTGAGTGATTTACTTTTTTCTAAAGAGTTTAGAAATGTTCATTTGTTTGCTTAAATAGGGAGCTGTTCTGAAACCAGAACTGAAACATGATCCTGTCAGTACTCGTGTGAAGTTAAAGATTGTCCCTCATCTTTTGCGTTCCAGGCAAGCTGCAGAAACATTTCCTGCAAATATTCAGGTATTGGTTTTTACATCTGTCTAATAGTACTGGATTTCTTAGTGAATTCAGTATTGAATAATGTGCTTGTAACCCATTCCTTACATGAGGGATGTTCATGGCGTACAGGTGATCTTTGCTTATAGACTGTGTTATATAGTAATGTTTAAACTTATGCACTTCCCCCCCAATCCAGCATTGATACCAGTCTTCACATTTATGACTGTTGCAGCATCACACAGCCATTTGCATGCTTCCCAATGAGCTTGCAACGAGCAGAATTAATGAAGAACATGGAAGTAAAGTCCTATGTTGCAGTCAGTGATTTGCTTAACCAAATGGGAAATGCTGTCATAAGCCTGTTGCAGTCATGTGATTTTCTGCTTAGCATTGCTTGCTGACAGAGTTGCTTAGTCCCAATTGTGCTAGCTAAGCAAGGACTATCTGCATCTTCAAGATGTCATTTATATTATTGAAAATAATATTTAAAAAAACTAAACATTTGAGATGCAGAAGATTCTTGGGCATTAGCTTTATTAAAAGACTTGTAGAAAATCGTTTGAAATATTTTTCCTGAGATTTTTTGTTTTATTTTTTTCAAGGTTGTCTACGATGGGCTTTTTGGTGCAAACACCAATGCTAAACTGAGAACTCTGTCTCTTCAATTTGTGCATCATATTTGTGTAGTGTAAGTATTTTATAGGATATTATATTTTTTTCTTCGTTCAGTCATGTCCAATTCTGAGACTGCCTGGATAAGTCCCTGCAGTTTTCTTGGCAAAGTGTGGCTTGCCATTATCTCCTTCCTAAGGCTGAGAGAAAGTGCCTGGCTAAGATCACTTAGCTGGTTAAGGCAGGACTAGAACTCTTGGTCTACCAGTTCTAGCCTGATACCTTTAGTACTGCACCAAACCGACTCTTGTATGGTATCATATGCACAATTGTAATTTATTTATTTATTTAACACATTTCTATGCCGTCAATCTCCAAAGACTCTTGGCAGCTTACAATCATTAGACATTTATACATTGTGTGTTTTTACTAACCCCACCCTCCCTGCTGGCTGGCGATGTTCGCATCCAGGGCATTCTCTGCAGTTCCTGCTCCGCCCCTGGTGGGAGGCAAGTCTAACTCTGACTCGCTGCTCAGTCCGATTCACTGCTCCCATTGTTGCCAGCCAGCTCCACCAAAGTGGTACCCATTTATCTACTCACATTTTTTATGTGCTTTTGAACTGCTGGGTGGGCAGGATTGTGGTTAAGTAATTTGATGTGAATAAAACAATGTTTAGCAAGGAATGGTCTACGTATATATTTTTTCTATATATATACGCTCATGAACCAAAAAACATTGATATATCTCCATGAAATATCTATTTTAATAACATCATCATAACATGTAGTCTTGGTCTCATTCTTTTTATAAATAAGAATATAGTAGGTGATCTTTCAAAATGTAACATAATATGAAAATCACATTAAATAGGAAAAGTATATACAACATTATGTTGTATTCACATCAAATTACTTAACCACAGTTACAATTGTGAATATGATGCCATACAATAGTTAGTTTGGTGTAATACTTAAGGTATCAGACTTGAAACTGGTAGAGCATGGTCACAATCATTCATTATTAGAACTAATATTTAAAAGCTATTTTTTAGGGCCACACTCTTTTTAGGCAGTTTTCAGGTATATAATATATGTAGATATATTAAATGTTTACAAATTGAGGTATGAAAATATACTTAATAAAAAGTGCAGCTATACTTTAAAAGCTCTTTGAAAAAGTGTTCATTATCTGCTAATGGAAGAACAGATCGAGACATTTTTGAAAACATTTTTTAAGATGATCTTATATATAAAGGAAAGCTCTTGTTATTGTCATGGTTTTCTACATGTTAAATCTTTATTTTTTTATATATTGAATTTTAGTTGCCCTGATAGCAAGATAAAACCACTAGGTCCAATGCTTTTGAATGGATTGACAAAACTGATAAATGAATATAAAGAGGTGAGTTCAAAAGAAACTTTGTAAATTCTATTTCATTCTTTTGTTGGCACAGAAAGGGAAATATACCATAAACCCTGGTCAAAATTAAAGTTTCTTGTTTCTGCAAAAGCATGGCTTCTTGACTTGTTTCCTTGAGCAGATACAGAAAAGTAGTTTCATGTCAGTGCAGGTAGTCCTTGAGATACAATTGAAATGGAGTCTGCCCATTATGGTCTTGTGTCTCAATGGTTGTTAAGTGAAATCTCACTTAATGACCCCCAATCCTGTGCAGGTTGTTAAATGGAGTACAGGGTATCTCAGGTGTGGGGGAGTCCCTTGGAGGCCTAATCCAGGCCCACCTGCCCTGGCCTTCCCAAGACTTCCCCTACCCACGATATACCCTGCTTTCTGCCCCTGGGGTCCCCATAGGCCTTTTTCCACTCCCACCAGGTCTCCCCAGGCCTTAGCCAGATTCCCACCCCATCAGGCCAAACACCATCTTCCTTACTTGGGAGGTTTCCAAAAGGCTGTGCAGACCATGTTAGTGAAGCAAGACAGGTCACTTTGTCCCTTGATCACATGGTGCGATTCTGGAAGTAGCTGCCATGTTTCCAGTGGCTGAATTGCATTCTGTAGTGGTAAGTGCCACTGCTTCCGGAATTGTACCACATGGCCTCACGATGAAGTGATCCGTTCCAGCGCTATAGAAGGTTTCAGAGTTCTTCAAAAGGTAACTGAGTCGGATTGTTGGGGCCTACTATACTGGGAATCAGGCCTAAGGCCAGTGAGGAGCCATTGGGGGAGGGAAGCTTTCAGGGACCAGGTGTGTGGGGAGAAGGCCAGCAGGGAGCTGTTGGGGGAGGGGATTCTTATGGGACCTGATGGGAGGAATGCGAGGGCAGGGTTCTGCATCATCCCTGCAGTTGATCATAAGGGTGAACCAATGTCGGGGTGCTGCAGAGGCCATAACTTTGGGACCAGTCAGAAGTAACTTTTGGGAGGTCTGCCATAACATCAGGAATAGGAAGTCAAGGATTATCTGTATATGAATTTCTTCCACTCCTAGGATGATTAATGATTTTCCATCCCGAGTCATACTTCATTGTTTCTTTCCATCAAAAGGGTTGAATTCTATCCAGTGCTTAGAGCTGGCCACTCTGGTTTTAACCACTTTGGTTTTACCACTTACTAGATCTGAGACTTTTCTGAGTGTGTTGACACTTCTTCTTTTGACTCTTTTTGGCTTGAATTCTTTCTATATTCAATACTTTAATTTGCTCTTAAAAAGTTACATTCTGACGATGATTGGAGAGTTGTCCATTGTGCTGTTAAAAACTTATTTGTTCTGCTGAGAATCTTTATGTCTGTAGCCCATGTTTAGTGCCTGTGAATGTAATTCATAGAGTATTCAGTTTTCCATTATGCATTAGCAAAGGAAGCTATGCCTTAGCAAATCGAAGGTATATTTAAATGTAATATTTGTTCAGTTCCTATCTAGGAGGCCTTGATGACTGGGCTAAATACTGTAAAACCCCAAGCCATATTTCCATTGAAATATGCTGGAGAGAAGTTGGCATTCCGAAAGACAGTGAAAGCAGGTTCAGAAGATAATCTGCATATGTCTAGCTAAGAAACAATACTGTATTCTTTTGCCTTGATAACATATGTGCCAATATAATAATTTACAATCTAAAACTATGTTGCTAATTTCCAGATTGTATCTGCAATTATGGTGCACAATTCTATACTGTATACATTTCCAAATTATTTTTGTAAGGCATTGACATAATGTCTGTCTATATGCAGTTTTGCACTTGCCTTGTCTCCTCTTTGACAGAAGTTAGTAATTTTAGTGCTATATGATGCAATTATTTTTGATATGTGTGCAGAACACAGTCCCATCTATATAGCACTAATCAACTAAACAGGTCTGTTTTAAAAGATTATTGATTTTTTAGAATGTTTTGTGTCTGTGAAATATATTTTAAACCAAATATAGAACAAATAATAGAAACATACAATTGTCAGGGTAAACATGAATGTACATTGTCCCTTTCATAACTTTTTGCTTCTCTCACTGTTTTTTTATAATTGAAGGACCCCAAACTGCTTTCAGTAGCCTATTCTGCTGTTGGAAAACTTTCCAGGTAACAAAATTGCATTTTATTTATTTATTTTATTAAATTTATTCCCCACCCAACTCACTATGAGTGACCCTGGGCTGCTCATAATAAAATTTAGACTGATGTCAGTTGATTTTTCTAGAATAATTATTACTCTGTCAGCAAGCAAGCAAGTTGTTTTAGTGTAAAAAGTGGATCAGATATAATATTTTGTCAGTTCTGGAGATATAATTAAATCTCTTAGAAATAATCCAATTTTTAAAAAAGAGGGAATCACATTGAAAAATGGATTGTTGCTTGCATTGCTTAACTGGTACACATTGACATTAACTGGAATAAAGCCAGTACCATCATGCTAAAAGATTCCAAATATTAAATCTCTCTTTAAAGAAGTCTGTCAAAATGAGCTTTAAAACAGTTTTTGTTGCATATTAGGAAAAGTAGGAAAGTCCACAGCAATGATGTCAACTAGCTGATATTGGCTGTTCTCGACTAACCAAGATCATACGTTAGTAATACTTGAATAAGAGGCCATAAGAATAATAGACAAGCATGTCCATGTAGTCATCAAGCCTCAGACTCAGCTCCAGAGAGTCTTTAAGTAGGGGCTAAAGAAAGTCTATTATATGTACAAAGTCTATTATATGTACAAGTCATCTGACAGTGATCTCAGAAATTGTTTTGTTTGGGAGCTAATAGTGCATAAAGGATCATTGCAATCCTGAACATCATTTAGGATAAAATATAAAACAACATTTTAATCACAACTAATAGTTTTTATCTAAGTGTGGTACAATATGGTATAAAGAAAAAACAGACAAATAGTCCTTTTAAACATCTAATCTCAACACTATCATAATTTAACTAGTATTTTAAGGGCTTTTTAAATTTTGGGATCGGATCCAAATATAGTTTAAGGGGCAAATTGATTCCATAGAGCCATTCTGGGAATTGAAGTTTGCATATTCTAAAGTTGCTAAGGTTGGGAAACACCGCCATCGAGTAAAGGTTAGGTAGGAGAATGCTCTGAAATGTGAGCTGGCTATTCTAACATGAAAAAATAGGAGACCTTGGTTGCATGCCTGAGCAAAGTGTGTAGGAGGATGAATTGTGATGGAGTTTAGAAGGTTAATGCCAGTAATTTTAATTGGAAATGCTTCTAAAATTCTAATGGATTGACAAAAAAGAGAAATGGGATAAATCAGAAAATTATTAATTTTAACGTCACTAATGTGTGGCATTTAACATTTAATACCATTGAAAATGTGGACATAAATAGTAGCCTCGAAATGTATTATTTGTTTGCTTATTTGTATCCTGCCTTTATATAAATAAATATATAGAATTTAATAACCCCTGGGGTACTTTACAACTAAGAATTAACTAGATAGTATATGAGAAATGAGGGACATGGTGGTTGAGTGGTTAGGATGCTGGGCTTGTTGGCTGGAAGGTTGCCAGCTTAGCAGTTTGAGACCCAAAGGCTGACAGGATGAGGTCCCATTACTTGCTCCAGGTCCTGCTAACCTACCAATTTGAAAGCATGTAGAAATGCAAGATAAATAGGTATTGCCTAAATTGGTGGGAAAGGTAACAGCATTCTGTGCACCTTGGCATATAGTCATGCTGGCCACATGACCATGGAAGTATCTTCAGACAATGCTGGTTCTTTGGCTATGAAACAGAAATGAGCACCACCCCGTAGAGTCAGACACAACTGGTAGGGCAAACTTTTACCATTTTTATATGAAAAATACATAGTGTTTGAGAATACACCCACTTAATATTTTATAGAGAGACATTAACTGAAATACTTTGACTGAAATACTTCATTTCAAATAAAGTCCTTTAAAAATATTTTTTCCAGCCGAATACCTCAACTGTTTACCAAGGATCTTGCACTGGTTCAACAATTTTTTGAAGCTCTTTCCAAGGTTGGTGGTTTTATTTTTATTTTACTAAGGAATTAGTTTATTTAGAAGTGTTTTTCTTATTTCTGGGAGGCTTATTTTATATTAATATCTTGATATCATTTCAGGAAGAACCTGATACCAGACTAGCTATTCAGGAAGCTCTATCCATGATGATTGGTGCATACACTAGTTTAGAAGGAGCACCTCGTACTCTTATGGAGGCGCTTGTAGCCTCTAACCTAATCAAGGTAACTCATCAGAACTGTGAAAGAAGAAAGAAGTCTGAAAACCTGCCTGGGCTTAGCCCTTTATACATAAGAACGATTATATTAATTTATGGTATTCAAATATTCTTATTCGCTGGTGGAAGACAAGGGAAGACAAGGGAAGAATCTGATCGAACACAACTTAGAGCTGCTATTGAAGTCTATCTTGTGGCAATCAGGGCAGCGAAACGGGATTATTTCTCTGCCCTTAT
>JANHZU010005223.1:147675-158151 GCA_032468055.1 Acrochordus granulatus | reverse complement strand
ACAAAGAAAGGGTCAGGAGGCAACCCTAAGAAGCAAGGAAAACAAATGATCGCTTGGGCACTGCAGCAGCCAAATTTCAAAAGGGCATTGTATATAGATTTTAGAGGGTCTGTTGTAACTTTAAGTGGCCCTTAAGTGATCATTTGTGTATCAAGGACTCTCTCTACTCAACCTCCCACCTTCTTCCCCACTGATGACTCACGATCCTTGTTTAATGATAACTGTGGGGATTACCTGGATTTCCACTGCTAAATGATGCAGTCACGTGATGTCATACTTTACAATCACATCATTTAGTGATGGAAATTCTGGTCCAAATTACCATTGTTAAGTAAGGACTATTTGTATTAAAATCAATTAGTTGCTATTCTATCTTTTCTACAAATGCTTTGTGTTTTGAAACATAGGCACTTATGGAGGCATTAGGCTCTATATGGAGGAATTGATCACAGTTACTCAGAAAGCTTTACAGTCTCCATCCTGGAAAATGAAAGCACAAGGAGCAGCTACCATGGCATCCCTAGCAAAGCAAACTGGTGCTCTAGTACCTCCACACTTAGGCATGGTCCTCACGGCTTTGTTGCAAGGTCTGCCTGGAAGAACATGGACTGGAAAGGTAAATACTCTTCTAAACAGTGGATTGTCTTACGGCTTAGAAATGAACATTAAAAATACTGCCTGGAATTGGCTATATTTTATTTTGTAAACTGCCCAGAGTCACTTAGCTGAGATGGGTGGTGTACACATTTGATAAATAAAATTTGCATGCCTTTGTTAAATAAGTTCTCATGCTGGGGAATATACTTGTGAGTTTAATAGATCTTCATTTGCAAAATCATATAATATACTGGTTAGTATTTGTATTTAAAATTAAATTCTATAGGGTCATTCCTTATTCATTTATAACAGAAGGAAGAGTGATCTGTGTTTCATGAAAATTAATGTAGACTGTTATATAAGTCAGGCTGAGTTGGTCATCTGTGTGCATTATTTTTATCTTCTTGCATATCATTATAATTTACAATCAAGTGTTGATATAACTTACATAATTGATTTGGCAACTCTACATTTTTGTAGGGACAATTAAGAAATCACGTACTGAGATTTCTCTTTTGTTTTATTTATAATATTTTTAGGAAGAGCTGTTGAAAGCAATTGCCACTGTCGTCTGTTCATGCAGGTAAAAACGTTTTCATCTCCTGGTCTGAAAGTTTCTAGCTGTATAAAAAGTCAGAGTGAGATTAATTTCCTAAGTGATTCCTGGAAAAGTACTGAAGGAAGATACTTTAAGTACTACTCTGACTTCCTAGAAATATTGGAAGTATTTTTAAAATTATTTTTAATGGAAATGGATTAGGAAATTTCTAGTACCTGAAATTGAGTTTGGTATAGTGGTTAAGGCACCAGGCTAGAAACTGGGAGACTATGAGTTCTAATTCTTAGGCACAAAGCCAGCTGGACTAATCTCTCTCAGCCCTTGGGAGGAAGCAATGGAAAACCACTTTCAAAAAAACTTTGCCAAGAAAACAGCAAGGACTTGTACAGTCAGTCATCAGGAATCAAGAACTTACTCTAAATGCACTAAGAGAGAGATGAATGTTAAATTAAAAGGATGAAGTAGAGAAGGGAGAATTGTCTGCACTCAAAATGCATATACATTCACATACCCAACCCATTTCTTCCATATTTACAAGCATGCCTTATACAGATATCCATAAATTCATTAAACCACCAAGTATTGTTAAATTCATTGAACAACCATTTTACTTACCATTCTGTTTTTTTTCATACATGCTTTACACAGTTATTATACTGTTCTTACTGTGATGAAGATTCAGCTCCATATTTTTAAAAAATATTCCATAATTCAAGCCTATTTAGTTTATTAAGTGCTTTCTTTGAATCAACAAAAATACAATACACTATTCCTTAAAATCATTTCTCAATTACTTATTGAAGAGCAAAAATCTCCTACTCAGGATAAAACTGCAGTGCACTTCCCATATTTTGCTTAGTAGCACTTTGCATTCCTCTTTTGACCTTTACTATTTCTTGATCTTTTTGACCTCTCATTACACCTCTTTTTATATAGCTTATGATATTTCTCTCATTTTTGCAACAATTGTTTTTTTAATGTACAGTTTTTCATCATCCTCTACTTAGTTCATTTCATCATTCCACCAAACTTTTTTTTATTCTTCCCATTAACATAATTCCATATATGGCTGTAGCACTCTTAACACAATTCTTTTCACTTTGTTCCAAAAATCATCTTTCCATATGTCCAGTTTCCATTCTTTCTTTGGGGCTATTAATCTTTCTAAATATTTTTCATACAAGTCTCATATTTTCTTCTTGTAGTTGTTCTGTTTTCACTTCCTTCTTTTACCTGTTTCTTTTTCTACTGTGTTCATTTATGTCTCAAGATTAATTCCTAATATCACCAAAAATCATTTTACAAAACATATCTTATTTTTTATTTTTTTTAAAATTTTGCAATGCTCTATCTGCAAATAAAGCTGTTGTAATAAAACACTTGGCAAGGTTCTATCCCTACACTTATTGCTAATTCCAGCATAAATGTGTGTTTGGATTATTAAAGTGATACTCAAAACAAAACATTGCTGTACAAATATTAAGGTGCCAGTAGATATATACTTCGTTCTAGTTGTTCTTTTTACACTCTTCCAGTTTTTACCCCTATCCCAATATACTAGTGATTTGTTGCTGTTGATCCAATGATTTTTGTTTTGTTTTGGACTTTCCCCTGAAGATACTTTTTCTTGAAAACTATAGTGAAGGAAATATTAGTTGTTAAAAACCAGTGCTATCTCTCCCTTTCTGTGATTGGTTCGTTCTGGGATATGAATTGAAAAAAAAAAATAAGATGCTGGAATATATGGAAAGAATATATATGAAGAAGTTTATCTTTGTTAGGAGAAGAATGAAAATACAAATTTTATGTTTTTTTATTCATAAGCTGCTTTTTCAAAAATTCAAAGCATTTTACAATAAATAAAATGCCAAGCTGTTTACATAGTAATTAACAGGTTTTAGTACCTATGGGTAAAGGTAATATGTACATTTTGCAAGAGAATATACTTAAGTAGATTTAAATTAAGAAGCTTATGTTAATATCAGGGGGACAAATTGGTCAGTTATATCTTGTTTATATTTATTAATTTTAGTGCGGAACTGCGCAAGCCTTTGCCCAACCAGCCGAGTATTGATGATGTTCTACAGGCGATGCTCAAAGAATGCCGCAAAGAAAATCTACGGTATAAAATTGTGGCTCTCCGGTGTACAGCTGATGTGCTTAAGGCTACACAAGAAAATAGGTTCCAGGAGCTGACAGATATAATCTTTCCAGTAATAAAGAAGGTGATATTTCAGCCTTCCTTGGTTTTGAATAATAACATCACTAATAATATTAGTATCGGTACATTGTTGCATTTGCCTAATTCTGTGAACTCTGTAACCTCTATAAAAACTTTTTTAAATCTGATTGGTGTTAACTTTAAATTGCAAATAGGGAAGAGGACATCTGAAGCTGGAACTAAGAAGATCCCACACTGAGATCAAAGCAAAAACACAACGTTGATTTCTTAGTTTGCTGATTATTCTTGCTTTAAAAAATGTACTGTTTAGTTTGATCAAAAAAGAATTAGCAAGCTTTTTAGAATTTTCATATTAATGACTTAACTGCAATTCTAGCTGGTGCTATGGTGATATAGCAGAAAGGCTTCCTATGAACTGAATGCTAGCTGGAGGAATTCAGAAATTGCTAGTACACTGGTACTTCTTTCTTCTGAAGAATCAGTCTCAACCCTCTGTCTTTCCTTGAAGAACAATCAATTGAATCACCCCTTTAAATCTTTCCCTTCCTCTTTGAAGGATGCTGCTTTCAACCAGGTTGGAAGTCCTGCATAAAGATATGGCAAATCACATGGGATTCAGCTAATGCACCTGTGGCAGAGGAGCTGTCTGCAGTGTTCTTTTCTATATGCTGCTTTGCATACATCTGTCTTAGTAGTGCTCTGTCAAACTCAATATTTTTCTGCACGGATTTTTAGTTTTTTATTTCCTTTATTAACTTTCCCCTAAGTAAAGCAAATTGAGACTTTAAGATTATGAAAACAGTTTGTGAAGGGATACTATGAAAACAATTTGTGAAGGGATACTGTTATGGAATCTCTCTTTATGGGACCTTGGCAAGACTGTAAGATTAAGAAAATGGTCCCTGCCCAACATGGATTTGGTCCTTGTTTATCTGTACATTTTTATATCATCAGCTGAGAGTGATCTCGATGGATACAAAATTGTATTTTTTATTTCCTTTGCCTAGAGGATTAAAAAAATAAAGCTGGAAGACAAAAAACAAATATTAACTCCTTGTATTTGAAGGACCACTTTTCCCTGCTTACCAGGCAGGAAGGCAGGGTATGTTACAGATCCCATTGATTAGAGATTGTCCTTTGGTGGGGCCTTCGTGGTTGCCCCTTATTTATGGAACATTGTTCCCCCTGAGAGACAGTTGACTCTCACCTTGCTACTTTTCTGAAAGGCCCAAAAAACATTTTGTCGAGCCTGGGGACCATGAATGAAGAAGCCAATCAAGTGGCTGATTTTATTGTGTTGCTGTGATGGGGGGGGCTGGTTTTTTTTAATGATGGTGTTATATGATTAATTTTTTAAATTTTGTAAGATGCTCAGAGTCACCTATGTATAAGTTGGGCAACTACATAAATTTGCTTAATTAATAAAATAATATATAGTGTCAACTGTCAGATGTAAATAATTTTTATCAGTATGTTACTTAAATTTGGCAGTAGAGATGCCATGGATAGCTTTAGTGCAAAAAAAATGTCTCTACATTTCAGTATATTGCTTTGAATGCTTTGTTAATGAAAGGTAGAATAATTTAATAGAGTGCTACCTGAATTATTGCAAAAAGAAAAGTATAAAAGCTACAACACTTTTTTTTCTTTTGCTTGCTATCTCTTTCAAATTCCATATCCTCTTGTTCAACTACAGAATTGTCCTGAGAATGTAGGAGCAAATTCATCACAGAACAATGATGAGGATGAGAATGAAAATGAAAAGGAACTCCGGGTTGAAGCTCTCCTCTGTGCCTTTGAAAGTTTAGGCAAAGCTTGGCCTAAAAACTCAGAAACACAGTGTAAGTTAAATTCCGGTAATTTAAATTATTTTAAGTTTAAATAAAGTTTTTGCAAGAGATCAAATTTCAATCTAGGACTGAGATTTCAATTCAATAAAGAATTTCTTCACAGATTCCTGAAGAGCAGATAAAACAGAAAGTTCTCCAGTCACACTACTGCTATAATGAGAAATGACTTAATTTATTTTTAAATTTAAATTAAGAAACTGCAGAACTTGGATTAGTTAGTTAAAGGTTCTGTGGTTGCTCATTAAGGAACAAGATTAACTTTTTAAATATGTTACGATTTAACCTAACTATAAGGATAAGTGGGGTGAGCATTTATTTAAATTTCAGAAAGGAAGCAGGAAAAACGAAAGATGGAAATATGAATATTTCGAGGGAGAAGCCAAATTCTATTGTTTGCTCTTCTGATCCTCAGTTTTCTTTGAAGCTATATTTATTTAAGCTGCTGGGAATAGTAAATTACTTGGAAACAACAGGAAGATTCATTTGGAAGATTTTTCTCCAGAAAATAGATGGCAAAAATAAGGGACAGAAAATGAAAGAAGAGAAGGCAACAACCAGGACACATAGCAGTTCTGACAGGAAGATTAATCTGGTTCCTGCCCCCTTTCAGCAACTGAAGTATAGCTATCAAATCTTCTAAGGCTCCCTATAACTAAGCATTGATAATTGCCGGTGTATGGATTTCTGTATTTTGATCTCTTTTTTTTAAAGGCTGCTATCGACAAGAGCTATGCAGATTAATGTGTGAACGTCTAAGACTTGGTACATGGAAAGTACAGCTTGGCGTTCTCCAAGCCATGAAGGCTTTTTTCCAAGGGTAAGTTTTCTGTGGGTGGTAGAGGTACTGCTTCTATTCTTTTTCAGTCTTTCCTCCCTCCTCCTCCCTCACGCAGCATGTGGGGATTTCTTTCCCTGAGCTTTGGAGATCTCATTGTCTTTTCTCCCTACCTACTTCCATGGCGTGTGTAACTGGCATGTTTTATGTGAGAAGGAATGTATGTTGAATTGAAATTTAAAGCTCCATAAAGCCTATCAAGTAGCTGAGTGTACAGCACTTTGGTATTTACAATAGCCATCTGGAAGACTTCTGATAATTACAGGTCACTCAGGTATCATTTTAAGACAGCAAGCTTTGTGTTCTTTTTGAAAAAAAAGTGATGCTTATATTCTTCCATTTGGTAGGTTATTATTGTTTGAAGCAGAACACTCTGATCCTGAGGCTTTGACAAGAATACTGTTGGAAACTTGTTCCTCCATCACTCATTCACTAGGTAAATGTCTTTTCAGTGATATTCTTTTTTTGTCCAATCTTTCTAAAATTTAAATGAATGAAGGAGAGAATGGACTGTTTTACACATTTCCTATTTATTTCTTGACTCTTTTGTCGAACAGTATTTTCCAAGCTAACAGAAGTTCTTATCTGACCAGATAAGATTCTCAAATTGCTCTTTTCACCAATACAATTTATTGTTTGAAATGTAAGTTTAACTGAATAAAATCTTCCAAGGACTCATTGTGACAACTAAAATCTGCCAAGGACTCATTGTGACAACTAACTGATCAAGCGTTAATGATTGCTTCTTTGGCCAGTATAGCAGGATTTGTGTATATTCATATAGTACTTTTAAGGTGTTTTCTTATTTGGATAATATTCTTATTAGATGGATGTAGGAAAGTTTTGAATTTCATCATTCTGCTTCTTCTCAACTTTTAACTGGGAGAGAAGGATTGTTCCTGTCTCATCTATTATAAGTCACATTAGATAGACCCAGCCATGAAATTAACTCCAGAAGATGTCTATAACCATTTTTATTGAGAATGGCTAAATTACAGTGTCTTGCAAGTCTGATTTTGCTTACCTTCTCTTCCTCCTCATAGTACAATGGATTAGGAAGGATTTTGAGCCACTTCCAAACAGAAACACAATGTTACCTGGATGTTCTGGACTTAAACATTGTTTTAACCTTGTTGTTGTGGCAATGGAGTTACATATCTGTATCAAGGTCATATTCCTTACTATCTACATATACAGTCATGTGAAAAAGAAAGTACACCCTCTTTGAGTTCTGTGGTTTTATGTATCAGGACATAGTAAAAATCACTTGGTCCTTAGCGTTCTTCAAAGTAGGTAAATACAACCTCAGATGAACAACAACACATGACATATTGCACCATGTCATAATTTATTTTTCAAAAATAAAGCCAAAATGGAGAAGTCACATGTGAAAAACTAAGTATACCCTTACTGCTTCCATAAGTATGAGGAGGCTAAGTAGCAGCCAGATATTGCTAATCAAGTGCCCTTGATCATCAGCAAGTGTGACTATCTCTATAAAAGCTGAAGTTTTAGGAGTTTGCTGGTCTCCAGCATTGAAGTGTGTGATAAAACAATGCCAAAGAGTAAAGACATCAGTAGTGATCTTAGAGAAGCAATTGTTACTGACCATCAGTCTGGGAAGGGTTATAAGGCCATTTCCAAACAATTTAAAGTCCATCATTCTACAGTGAGGAAGATTATTCCCAAATGGAAAACATTCAAGACATTTGCCAATCTTCCCAGGAGTGGACATCCCAGAAGCCCAAAGTCATACCGTGCAATGCTCAGAGAAAGTGCAAACAATCCAAGAGTTACATCTCAGACTCTACAGACTTCAATTAGCATGTGAAATATTAAAAGTTAATGACAGTATTAGAAAAAGATTGAACATGTATGTTTGGAAGGGTTGCCAGGAGAAAGCCTCTTCTCTCTAAAAAAAATGATAGCAAGGCTTAGGTTTGCAAAGTTGCTTGTGAACAAATCACCAGGCTCCTGGAACACTGTATTTTGGACAGACAAGGCCAAAGTGGAGATGTTTGGCCATAACGCACAGTGCCCCATTTGACAAAAACTAAACAGAGCATATCAGCATAAACATCCGATACTCACTGTCAAGCATGGTGGTGTAGGGATGATGATCTGGGTTTGTTTTCAGCCACAGGACCTTGCAGTAATTGAACTGACCATGAACTCCTCTGTATACCAAAGTATTCTAGAGTTAAATGTGAGGCCATCTGTCTGACAGCTAAAGCTTTGCCAACATTGGGTCATGCAACAGGATAATGATCCCAAGTACACCAGCAAATCTACAACAGAATGGCTGAAAAATAAAAGAATCAAGGTGCGGCAGTGGCCCAGTCAATGTCCAGACTTCAACCCAATTGAAATGCTGTAGTGGGACCTCAAGAGAGCTATGTATGCATAAACAAATGTCAATAAACCTCAATGAACTGAAGCAATGTTATAAAGAAGAATGGGCCAAAATTCTTCCACAGCGATGTGAGACATTGATAGTCATACAGAAAACAATTCCTTCAAGTTATTGCTGCTAAAGATGTTTTAACAAGCTGTTGAATCATAAGGTGTACTTAGTTTTACACACATGGTTTCTCCATTTTGGCTTTCTTTTTGTAAAATAAATGATGACATGGTGTAATATGTGTTGTTGTTCATCTGAGGTTCTATTTACCTACTTTTAAGAACTGCTAAGGACCAGATGATTTTTGCTATGTCCTGATAAAACCAGAGAACTCAAAGAGGGTGTATTTTCTTTTTCACATGACTGCTGATAAGAAGATCAGCCTACAAAGCCCAAGAACTATTTGTCCGTGAGATAAAATGTAGATTGATAGGATTGTCTCTATATATAGGATTTAATACTGCAAATGTAAAGAGAATATTATTTTTAAAATAAACTTTAATAATGGAGAAGATTCTGTGTGCCTACTATCCTTTTTTACATTAATACAGAGATGGATAATTTGAAAACCTAGGCTCAGTGCAGTCTACAAAAGACTTGGATACAGCCCTAGAGACTTCAAAAGTTGTACCAATTTATCATTATTAATCTTGATAGATCAGGAGAATTATTCAGAGTAGAAGGGAGTAAATTACATGAATTATAGTTACATTAAATCATCTCACCTGTAAAGTATAAATTAAGTGAAATTTAGTTTTGTCTCAGCTGCTACCAATTACTTTTTGTGGATAGTTCCCAAAATACTATGAAAAGGTGCAGAATAACTTGGTCCAGAAAGAGGATATTTTCATCTCATCTACGTTACATTGAAGGTAAAGGTTTCCTCTTTCAGTTGTTTCCAACTCTAGGGGGTGGTGCTCATGTCCGTTTCATAGTCGAAGAGCCAGCGTTGTCTGAAGATGATTCCGTGGTCATGTGGCTGACATGAATATATGCTGAGGCACACGGAATGCTGTTACCTTCCCACCAATTTATGTGGTACCTATGTATCTACTTGCCCATGCTTTCAAACTGCTAGGCTGATAGGAGCTAAGGTGTAGAATGGAAGCTCATCCCGTTACATGGCACCTGGGTCTCAAACTCAGGTTGCCAAACTTTCAGCCAACAAGCCCATCATCTTAACTGCTAAGCCACTGCACCCTCTTATGTTACATTACACTATACCTAAATTATCTTTTGGTGGATAATGTATAAACCAATAATTAAAAATAATCTGAATATGAAGAACTGTTGCTTAACCTTCCCAAGTTCATTTCCAACACAATTCTGTTAGTATTATTTGAAAAATAATGCAATAATGTTGTTATTAATAATGCAGTCTATTATTATTAAATCCATGCCAGATTTAATATTCAATTTGGGATTAGGAAAAAATAAAAATTGAGGTTCTGCATGCCACTCTCAAGTTCTATAAATTCTTCAGGTTTTTCTGAAATTTTCTGAAATTCCTGACATTAAGCTACATTCAGATTCAGGAATTTTTCTCTGGTACAACAGCTCTCAGTATACTTGCAAGACAACAGTAAATAACAACATAAAATTATGTATTCAGCAGTAAAGTGTGCATCCAAAGTATGCAGCCAATAGAAAAGGAATACAGCAAAATGTAGAATTAGAACCATGACCTATTAATAAGTATGTATACACCTTAGATAGTACTTCTGGGTTAATATAGAATTCTTTATATTTTGTGTTCTTTCATATAGTATATGTCAATCATTCAATTGAATGATGACATGGGGAAAAACTGTCCCTGTGTCTGGTTGTTTGGTATGCAGTATCCTACAGTGCTGTCCAGAGGGAAGTTCAAACAAATTATGTCCAGGTGAAAGAGATCTGCAGATATTTTCTCCACCCTTCTCTTGACCCTTCTCAATATACAGGTCCTTCATGGAGGGCAGACTAGTTGCAGTTATTCTTTCTGCAGTCCCAACTGTTTATTGGAGTCTGTACCTGTCGTGTATGGTTGCTGCACTGAACCAGAGAGTTATA
>JANHZU010005223.1:122306-133338 GCA_032468055.1 Acrochordus granulatus | reverse complement strand
GATTCCTGAAGAGCAGATAAAACAGAAAGTTCTCCAGTCACACTACTGCTATAATGAGAAATGACTTAATTTATTTTAAAATTTAAATTAAGAAACTGCAGAACTTGGATTAGTTAGTTAAAGGTTCTGTGGTAGCTCATTAAGGAACAAGATCTGGTGCTCTGTTATAAGCCCTGTAGCAAATGTGAAATGAAGATCAACTTCTAATACTTACAGTAAAATTTGCCATCAAGATACTTTGGGCACAATGAGTTGTTCACCATGAAAGATTAGAAGCATTTAATATCCTAAAAACTCCTAGAAAGTTTAGTTGCATTTTCCAGGTAAGACATTCAGTTAATATGTACAGTACTTATTTTAGGAGTTCAGAATAAGACTAACCTTGTTCTTCGCTACTTCAGCTGATATGGTCTCAATTTGTTCTTGGAATGATTTAATAGCTTCATTCACAGCTTCTATCTGTTGGTTATAAGAAGCTGCTTCCTGTTTAAACTCTTCAAGTTCCAATACAAGTGCTTCAACTTCCTAAAAAAAAATATGGACAAATTAAGATTATAATCTTACATGAGAGTGAAACATGCTGAGTAAAGTGAGATGTCTGAGTTAACATTTATTATTTTGAACTGCATAAATAATATTTCTTCAAGCTTTTTGTACAGTATGGTCTAAATTTGGATCTCAGGGAGGGACTATATTTTTTACATTAATGCAAAATTTGCATATAGAATTCTTGTTTACCAAAAGAGATGCAAAGCTTAATTTTAAGATATACTTTCTTCATATATGAGATGTAAATCCATTGTTTATCAGCATAACACCTGAATTTGAATTTGCACATCCAAAATGTCAACTGATAATCAAGGAAATTTGCTGAGTAAGGAATCAGGCCAGGTTTTGAATACATCCAAATACATTTTTCTTTCTTTTTTGCTACTCAGATAGAAGGAGCCTGTTTGATGTAATGGTTAAGGTAACAGGCTAAAAACTGCAAATTTAGTCCTGCCTTGGGCACATTAGCTTGCGACTTTGGGCCAGTCCATCCCTCTCAGTCCTAGGAAGGGAGACAATGGCAAACCACTTCTGAAATCTTGAAAGAAATTCAACTGAAATTCAATAAAAATTGCAGGGACTTGCATTAGATTTTCTCTCCTAAATCCACAGCAACCTAGGATGGGCTGAAATTCTTTTTCCTTTCCCCAGAGGCATGTTGTATTTTCCCAGGAAAGATTCAAAGAATAAAAGCCTGAACAATTTTTTCTCTGGCTTCTTAACTTCAAGGAGAAATATTGGCTGGACTATAGACAGGGGAGATCAAGTCACAAGTCAGCAGCAAGTACTGGTCCAACAGGGTTCTCTGTAGCTTACATTACTAGTGATGAATTTTATTGAAATGTGTTACCAGTCAGTTTTAATAGTGGTTAGATGGAAGGGCAGCGGTGTGTGTCTATGTGCTAGTGACTTCAAATCCAATACCTAAACATTTACCTAATCTTTACCCATAAAATTATACTTCAAGGGACACAAAGTACCAAACAAAGCTGCTCTTCTTTCAATATATATATTTTCAGAAACTTGAACACAGACCATTTTTTAAAATAATATTCTATTTACCAGTTGAATTTATTTCTTTTCTAGGCTGGCCTTATAGTAGCATCGCTATCAAGTGTTTACCTGCTCCATTTCCTTCATCTTCTTAGTAGAAGCATCAGCCTTTTTCTTGGCTCCATTTAGCTTCTGCTGGGCGTTATTTAATTCTTTCTCCCTTTCTGCTTCAGCATTTTTCATTTTATTCTCCAGCACTTTCAGTTTTTCCTCAGCTTTTTTTTGTACTACTTTTGTTTTCTTTAGGATCTCCTCACTTTCTTCTAAAAATGGAAGAGTTTTGATTGTAGCCTTTGTACAGCAATATTACATTAATAGAAAGCAAAATATTCCCAAGACTTTTAGAAAAAAATAAATGTAAAATTACCATTCTGTCTAAAGTAATACACCAATATCATTATTGATATTTTAAAATAAATTTAATTATGGTTTTTCCCTACTTTGGACTGATGTTTTTTTCAGCACAAAAACCTCCAGATGTCTTTATTAGAGTAGTTCTTATGTGAAAAAAAGATTATAGTTCTGGGCTTTTTTATTTAAGTTGAAAAAAAGGCAAGTAAGTGAAACACAACAAAGATATAATAAAATCCTACATGATATAAAAAGTAGATACAACCATTTTCTTACAAAGTCAGAAGTTGGATGATTTATCAACTTGCAGAGATTCAGGAAAACTGGAAATACAAATTTAACCAGTTTAGATGGCACAAGAGAGGATTAAGTTAGGAAAAATTATTTTTGGCTGCTTTCAGAAAGCTCACTTTTCAGAAAGCCATTGGAGATTTTAGAGGATTGTTCCCCTCAAATTGAGCCTCACTGAGGGAAAATAAAAGTGTACAAAAAAGCTTACTGTTATCAAAAAAATGATATGCTATTAGATAATAAAAGTAAAAGACAATAAAGGCAAAAGGTTAAAAAAAATTAATTCATTTAATTGCTTATAATGTTTTATAAGTTTCTGGTTCACCATAACTTTTCTTACTGAGCAATATCTATATACAGTGATGCCTCACAAGATGAGATTAATCTGTTCCGGAAGAATGCTCTTAGCGCGAAATGTTCGTAAAGAGAAACGCCGTTTCCCATAGGAAACAATGGAAAGTCAAATAATCCATTCCACACCCCCAAAATATTCACCAAAAAATAATTTTCAACAGAATTTGAGGTAGAAGTGATTGTCAAAGTAGAAGTGAAACAAGTAACCATGATTAACACACGACATAAATCAGAAATAGAGCAAATGAACCAGCACTTACGGATCTGCTTTGAGGCAGCTTCTGGCCTTGGCTGCCATCACTTTAAGAGAGCCTTTTTTCTCTCAGCTTTTCCAGGTGGTTTAAAAGTTTCTTCCCTCCTTACTATGAGAAGATAAGTGACGAGGGGGGGGATTTCTGCTTTATTTGGGGCAAGAAGGACAATTTCTGCTCTCTGTGTGTGTGCGCGTGGCTTTAAGAATATCCCAGCAGGAGAGGAGAGGAGGGGGAGGGGACTTCCTGGAGATTGCATCAGGAGTCTCCAGAGTTCTCTCTTTTGAGAGAACACGCTTTTCACTTAATTTATGCTGTTTACACAGCGAGAGAGTAGAGCTCTGTTGTGAGATTTCCCACGTGAGCTGATCGTGCGGTGCTCATTGCAATCAGGAACATCGTAGGCAGAATGCATGCACACGCGCTGCCACCTGTATGGGAATGGAGTAAACTGCGCGAGAGGAGAGTCGGCAGAACGCGCACACGCTGCTGCCCATATAGGAATGGAGTAAACTGTGCGAGAGGAGAGTCGGCAGAATGCGCACATGCTGCTGCTTATATGGGAATGGAGTAAACTGCGCGAGGAGAGTCGGCAGATACACGCGCGTGCTTGCTGCATTAGCAGAACTCTCGCACGGGGTTGCTGTCTGCAACAATGGAGTAAAGCATGAGGTAAGAGTTGGCAGAACGCACATGCGCGCTTGCTGCGTCAGCAGAACTCTCGTGCGGAGTTGCCTGAACAGGAAATACAGAGCGCGTTTACTGATGACGCGCAAGGTTTGACACGAAGTTTCCTCATCTCATGAGTCGCGGCTCATCTAGCGGAATATTTTTTGATTAAATTTTTTGCTTGTCCTGCGAGTTTCTCATCTAGTGAGTTACTCATCTTGTGAGGTACCACTGTATTGCAATTCAAGTCAATATTATAATAATGTTTTATTGTATTTATAATTGTTTTCTTCTCACCTATGGTTTTTCTCAGGGTATCCAGTTCTTCCTGGTGCTTGTGATAAGTACTTTGTTGTAACTTAGTTTGTAATAGGTCAGCTTCTTCAGATTTCATTTCCCATTGTTGCTTCAGTTGATGATATCTTAATAGATGTAATAATTTAAAAATATATTTGTATTCCATCAACACATATTTTATATATTTATATGGTCTTGCTATTTTATATATTTTATATGGTCTTACTATTTTCTGATTATGAACTTAACATTCCAAAAATGTGTATAACGAAAGCCATATTTTAATTTTATCAGATTCTTAATCAAGAAGCTACACAATAGTATTATTTAAGAAGTATGTACATAGTTTTGCTAGCTTCCAAAAGCAAAACTTTTACAAGTAGTCCTTGCTTAGTGACTAGTTATTCAGTGACCATTCAAAGTTAGAGTGCTGGACTAATGATAATTATGGCCATTCCTTGAAATTAGGGCCACTGCAGTTCTCTGTGGCTATGTGATCAAAATCAGCTGCTTGTAGCCCACCCACATTTATGAGTGTAGGACATGCTTCAACAACCTCCACTTATCTCCCCACCATCCCATATCTGCCATTTGGCCACCCTGAGCTCTGCTTCTGCCCCCAGTTGATCTTTGCTTGTTGTCTTCCTCCTGCTGCTGATGTGGCACACCCAGCCAAAGCAGATGCTGGCGTTTTAACAAGGCCACGTGCAGCATTTCAGAGACTTCATAAATGGCTAGCAGTTGCTTTGGCCAAGCATGCCTCAACAGCGGCAGGAGGAAGAAGGCAATAAAACTGGGGCTGATGGGGTAGGCAGTGGCAGTGGAATGCAGGATGGCCAAAAGGCAGAGATGGTGGGGAGATACGGAGTGGGGGGAAGTTGAAGCAAAGTCAAGCATGAAGGGCAAGAAAACATGAGGTCCTTGCCTAACAATGGTGCAGTCCTTACCTAATGACCCCAACTGGGACTACCAGAACTGCTATTATGCTGTAGTCATGTGATACTTGGCTTAATTACTGCTTTGCTTAGCAACAGAAATACTGGTCCCAATAAGGATCATAACCCAAGGATTATCTGTATAGGAATTTTAAGTTTAATCATATTTTTTACAAAGATGTTTCTAGAAGAGTTCCAGCTTTTTCAAATATTACCTTATAAAACCATTCACATTGAATTAATTTCCTTCCTTTTCCCAGTGTTCCTGTATAAAAATAAATTGGTAAGTGCATACTTTTCAAGAGTCACCTGTAGACTTGCTAAATCTTTCCCTGTCATCTTTAGCTCAGCCTCTTTTGCTTTCAATTCATCTTGCACTTTTTTCATTTCTTGAAGTCTGGACAAAACTGAAGCAGTCAGAGATCGTGCACCTGGTTTACAAACAGTACAGTTGCATACATGAAAACTAATTCAAACATGAGTTGCAATATTGCTTATTTGTTCAAATCTCTGCACACAGATTCTTTGGATTCCAGTAGCATTCAATAATATTAAATCTATGATACCTGTGCTATATAAACTACAACAACTGTAGTGACACATATAGGAACATATTGGTGGATTAAAATAGAAGCCAAGGACCCTCACCATGGAGCATAATAGGCTGGTTACACAGGTGAATTTATACATGGAGCCTTGGATAAGCAAATGCAGTTCAGTAAAAGAAAAGAGCTCAATAATTTCCTTAAATATAATAGAGGCATGTCAAATGTGTAATAAATAGAAAATTAATCATTACCTCCACTCAGTGTGCCCTGAGGATCAAATGTGTCTCCACCTAGAGTGACTGTTTTGGTCATGACCCTTTTATCAAAGGTAACTCTCTTGGCATTATCCATGTTATCACAAACCAGTGCCTGCCCAAAGACATATTCCATTGCCTTTTGAATTTCAGATTCATAACCCACCAGACTAAGGGCCAAATTAACATTGTCATCACCAACCTAGCAGAAAGGAAAAAGGACAAGCTTCAGAAAGAAAAACATAACTCAAGATTTATTTTTCCCAAATTCTATGATGCAATATTGAATAGAGATTTATTTTCCCCTTATGGCCATTGTATCACACTCGACTACTGTTCAACTGGAAGCTACTTATAAACATAGACCATTCTTCTGCAGTCTGGGATGGTAATCAGGGACATACAAAATGCTGCACTGAATTTGATGTCAAAGAAGCCTGTTTCATCCTAGAATGTCCCATATCCAGAATCCTGTAAACCATTTCTTCTGGAATATTTATTTGTGGAAAAATTCAATATTTTTATAACAACTGGATTGAAATATTCCAGGTGAACAATGAAAAGTTCCTCCCTAGAATACTGTGTTTGTACTGCCTGGTAATTATAATTCCCAGCATTCAATACTGGCTATGAATTCTGGGAGTTGTAGTCCCCACACATCCAGAGAACATTAGTTGGAAAGGATGGCCTAAATCGTTGCTGAAACCTCATCTAACCTCAAAAGTAACTGATGATAACACAATCAATCTGAAACAGAAATATTTAACATAATATTAAAATAAAAAGTTAACAACAAATATTAAAAATCAATTGTTTGGATAGTCGTAATATATGGAAAGCCGATAAGGAGAATAAAAATAAAATAGAAGTAAAATATGTTCTAAATCAATCAAAAGAAAGTATACCAAAGTTTTTGCCACTTTGATAGTTTCTTTTCCAATGCATCTTGCTGAAATTTTATTCAGTGGAATGATAGTATATCGACGCTTCAGTTCACCTTTTTCTAACAGTTTTTTGCCAGTAATCTAATGGAGAAAAATTAGAAAATTTGCTTACATATTTGCTAACCAATCTGACCTGCAGCTTTTGCTAAATTTATTATAGCAATAAAAATGCCTTTAGAAGTATTAAAGCATGTATTTTTAAAAATTTTAAGGAGTCATCTAGCTAACAATTAAACATAATGTAATATATATTGTATACTCTACACACACACACACACCACACACACACTATATGCAAGTTATAAAAATACAAATGTTCATCTTAAATATTACAAAAATAACATGATTAAATAAGGACTATTTTGTGCATTTTTAAAATTTTACATAATTTATCAAAAACTGTTTAAGCAATAACAAATATTCAGATTCACTTATGAATACAAATCTGGCTTCTATTTGACATTAAATCTATGCTTGGCATGCTGCTAGACAAATGAGAAAAGACCAAGAATTACATTTTTAATAAAATGTTTGATAAACACACCTCAGTATCCACCACGACATTATAAAGTCGACCACCAGCTACTACTTCTAGTGCTGTTGCTGTAGAAACATCTTTCACAGTAATCAGGGATGCCACCAACCCTTTCACATGATCTGGATTCCAGTTTGCTTCTGGATTCCTTAAAATAAATTAAGAAATAGTTTTATAAAAATGTTTTAATGCTTTCAATATACATTTTGTTGCTACTAAATAATATTGTAAAATCTGTAACCAGAGACAGAATGTTTCTTCTCAGTTTCCAAGTCCCTATCTAAGACATTTTAATGTAGTCCTTGTCTGGAGACAGATATAATTTAGTGTTCTGTAGCCTTACCTGTATTCAAAGTGTAGATTGGGGAATTTGGCCATGAAAGTTTCATAGGATTCCCTCAAGCAATTTACCACACGGGACAACTCTTTTTGTTTTTCTAAAAGACTCTCTTCTTTTTTGTCTAGAACAGCCAATAAATAAATAAAGTTAATCAGAGTATTCATTTATAAGGTTTCAGAAGAAGATTAGATAGAACCTTACAGCTTTATACAGAAGCAGCCTAATACAAAATGTGCAAAACAGGCACCATCGATTACTAACTCACTATATACCCAAGCTGATATATATGCAGCAGTAGTACACCTATGTGCTATTATTAGTGCAAGACATGTTCAATTTGAGCTTTAGTGTTGATCAATAAAAAATGGATTATGTCCTCCATGATGTGCATAGCAATTCATCTTGAATGTCCATCTGTGTGTACAATATATAAACCAAAACCTCTTCATTTGAGAGTGGAGCAAACCTTCATAGTGGAGCTTCTTCATTTCATTTTCAAGTTTCTCTTTCTGTTTTTTAACAGCTTCAAAGGATTCTTGATCTTTCTTATAGCCATCATCCATTTTTTTTACTTCACTCTGTTTAGTCTTTAGTTCTTGCTGAGCATGTTTCAGTTTCATCTGAGCCTTCAAAAACATAAAAGAAGAATCTGAGATTTTTCTATCCGACCTCAATTTTTAACATCAAGTTATGATTCAGAACATTTACTTTGGAATGAATACACTTTTCTGGAAACAGTCATAGAGAGGTAAATTTTATGAATCTTCTGACATTAAGCTCCAAATAACTTTTTAAAGTAGGGGACTGTTAGCACTTTAATGGGTAAAACTGTCAAGGAAGATGCTACAGATTGTAGAGAACAGAATGGGCAAACTACAAAGCCTTTGAAACATAGAAACAACCCTGAAAATGTCAGCTCTGTCCACTCTACAGGTATCATTATGCTGACTCACCAGAAACAGAAAAGGTTGCCTGAATGCCCAAAGAGTTTGCCCAGCCTGGTAGGAAAACAAAATTCTGTAATGTGAAGTGAAACAAGGGCAAATCTGGGCCAGTACAAAAGCCTCAAATCCTAATCTGGCAAAACATCTTATATACTGTTTTCTCAACTCCACAGTAAGGAAGCAATGATTTCCAAGAGAACAGCTTGGGCAGCCAACTTCTTTCTCGAGGTGTAATCCTCCTTGCTAAATAGAACAGCAGTCTGGCCAAGAGAGGATGAATGAGGAATAGGGCTAAATGTGAGTATTTAATTAGATATAGTAATTAATCTGTAAAGAATCTACTTAAAATGGAATTGCCAATAGAAGACTAATGGGGACCACTGTGCCTATGAATCTCTCCCTTGTTGCCCCGCCAAAATTTTTAAAAGCAGGTACTGTTATGGTTTGGTCAATAAATAACGTGGACAGAGCAGACTACTCTCTCCAGTGGTACATACTGGCCCAAGGACACCCTAATATTAAATAAAACATTTTAAAAAAAGTATTTACACTCTCTTCCAGCTATGTAAGAAACAGCTCAGGTTTCTTGGCAACACATTAATAGAATTTGGAGACAAGTGTGGAATCTTTTGCAGCAAATTAAAATTCAAGATAACCTGTAATAAAAGCTAAACAAATCTCATATTTAACAATGAGAATATATGAGAAAACTCTTCAACTCCTTCCTTGTTTATCATTGCTTTTGTAGTCAACATTTTGCCTTCATGAGGTGAAATCCAACTAATACTCACAACAGTCTTTAAATCTTTTTGATCCATGGCATTTCAAGTATAGTGTTCCCAGTTCGCCCAGAGACACACATGTATTACTTACTTGTTTAGCTTCCGTCTCTGCTTTGCTTATGTCATTCTTGCAAGTCATCATCTGTCCAGCAAGAGTGGCATCTTCTCCATCTTCACTGCTGGACAGTCCAGCTGACACTGCATTGAAATGCTGCTGTGCTATAGCCAGAGCTTCAGTGTCTTTATTATTTGCCTCTTGAAGAACACTCAAAGCATCTCTCATCTTCTTGACTTCATCCTCCTTCAAGGCTAAGGCTTTAGAATCCTAATAATAAATGTATATAATTAAAAGGCCAATTTAAAAAAAGAAACATATAAATAAAAAAGCTAATTGCAATTCTGCTTCATCACATAACCAAGTTCCAGTGTCATTCAAGAACTAAAGAACTGTGACCCTAAGAAAGTAATTAATTTGGCTGGCTAATCCTGAATCTGTGGCTGTTTTGGTGTTCTTCTCTTTAGATCACCTGCATATGTTTATTCAGAAGTCCCACTATGTTCAACAGACTTCTTTGAAGGTAGTAGCCTTAGAGGGTCTGTCTCACTCAACCAGGCTTTCCAGAAGCTTAACACTGTGCTGTTTTGGATTCTGAACCTCATACAATATGTAACTATCTTTGTATATTGCAATCACAATCAGTTTCAAAAATCCAAGGCATCTACAGGAATAATCTTCTCCTTGTCCTGCTTTAAACTTTGCACTGGGGAAAAGAATTGTGGTAAGTTTAGCCATGGGCAGCCACAGTAAAATTCTGTTGACTGAAGACGTACACTCAAAAGTGAATAGGACTTGTTTTTATTAAAATTGTGCAATCTGGAGTGTTTTTTCAGTTTTTCTTTTCAGTGTTTGCTCGTTGCTTCCTTTGGCATTGACATGCTGTCTTTGAAGAAAAAGAATTATAATAAAGGAGAGAAGTTCTCAAATATCAGAATTTATTAGGGGAGATTTTAATATATGAAATAAGTTTTAAATACTTGCATATTTTAAAGTATTTTAAAATAAATAAGTTTTAAATACTTGCATAAAGTATTTTTAAAACCTCTAACATCCCCTATCTCTACAAACACAGAAACTGACAACTCTGGAATCACAAAGGGATATAACACTTGAGCCATATTTTACCCCTTCTGATTTAGAACCTCTCTTTTGTTCATATCTAAAAATATGAATTTCTCTTCCCACCAAAGAATAAAAGTTGTTGATTAGTAACTTGAGTACTTGTTATATAGGTAGTCTTTCACATATGACCATAATGGAGCCTGCACATTAGTCATATTTCATGACAGTCATAAAACAGGTCAGTCACAGGACCAATCGATTTATCTTTTTTTCAGTGGTGGTTAAGGAAGTACCATGTGTCTAAGCAAACCAATGATTTGCTATGGGAACAGTTTTTCCAGAAACTAGAAATACATGTTTTTGACAGAACCATCATAAAACAGTCACGACTGCAGAACTGCAAATGGCTGTAAATGCGGTCCTGTTGCCAAGCAACCAAAGTCTGGTTACAGCACGCTAAAGGGGGTCCAATCATCAGAACTTCCAATCCAGATCATAAATCCCATTTTCATGTTGGTAGCATATAAGTTTGAATGGTTGTAAGTTGAGAACTATCTGCATGTCGAAATTTTGAAACAGAGAGACTGGTTATCAGTAGTTTAGGAGATAAAATATTGGAGGATCAGTGGAAAGTATAGAATATCCCATAGGATAAGCTCAGATATGCAGGAACCCAACCTGTACATTTCTAGAAATGGGTTTCATTTTTTTTTCATTATTTCTAAATAATGAGAATAGAAATTGTGCAATCTGGAGTGTTTTTTCAGTTTTTCTTTTCAGTGTTTGCTCGTTGCTTCCTTTGGCATTGACATGCT
>JANHZU010005223.1:65022-80558 GCA_032468055.1 Acrochordus granulatus | reverse complement strand
AGAAAGTGAAGAGGAGCTAAAGAGCCTCTTGATGAAGGTGAAAGAGGAGAGTGCAAAAGCTGGCTTGAAACTCAACAGTAAAAAAATCAAGATCACGGCATCCGATCTCATCACTTCCTGACAAATAGAAGAGGAAGAAATGGAAGCAGTGGAAACAGTGGGCTCCAAGATCACTGCAGACAGTGACTGCAGTCATGAAATTAAAAGATCTTGCTCCTTGGGAGGGAAGCTACGGAAAACCTAGACAGCATTTGAAAAAACTGAGACATCACTTTGACAACAAACATCTATACAGTTAAACTATGGTTTTCCCTGTAGTAATCTATGGCTGTGAGAGTTGGACCATAAGGAAGGAAGAATGTTGACAAATTAATGCCTTTGAATTGTGTTTCTGGAGAAGACTCTTGAAGAGTACCTTGGACTGCAAGGGGTTCTAACCAGTTAGTCCAACAGGAAATCACCCCTGATTGTTCATTGGAAGGAAAGATACTGAAGCTGAAGCTCAAATATTTTGGCCATCTAATGCAAAGAGGGGACTTATTGGAAAAGACCATGATGCTGGGAAAGATTGAAGGCAAAAGGAGAAGGGGATGACAGAGGATGAGATGGTTGGATAACATAGTGCGATGGGCGTGGGTTTGGGTGGACTCTGGGAGGCAGAGCAGGACAGGGAGGCCTGTCATCTGCAGTCCATGGGGTCCTGAAGAGTCAGACATGACTGCACGACTGAACAACATTTTGAAACAGAATTAATTCTGTATAACCTGACCGTGTCTGTGTGTCCACAACAGTGAACTTGCATGGTTGATATTTAATGAGTGATGTAAACAACTGCACACCATTAAAGACCAGTCATGAATTAGGGAAGTGGTGACTTAGCTGTGGTTTGTGAAATAACCTACAACTGACCAGAGTCACACAACATTGAACGAAAATGTTGAACATTGAACGAAAACCAAACCACCCATTTTTTTAGTCAATTTTGAGAATCAGAACTGTGAGTTGGATTAAAAATCAGAATGTTTAAGCAACCTGCCCTGAATTCTGATGATGTTGTGGAGAAATAATGTAAATGATTATTAGGAAACACTAGATAGTCATATTTTAAAATCTCAAAATTCATTTGGGTCTATTGTGACTCATGGTTATTACATGGACAGGTCCATATCATTTTGTTACTAACAAAACAAAACTGAAAGGCTTGGCCATTGTTTTCTTTTTCAACTTTGTTTTCTTTTTCAAAGTTGCTTTTTCAACTTTGCATTCCAACTGACTATCTAGGGATTTCTGGTGGTCTCCCATTCAGGTTTTAACCCAAACTTACCCTGTTTATCTTAGAAAAACTGGTCTGGTACTTTCCCCTGCTGAATTTGAAGTAGTATATTCCTCATGGTAGATCTGTGTTACCTGTGTAGAACAGAAAGTTCTGCCACAAAAGTTCCTTGGTGTTCAATCCATGATGTCTGCTCTCTTGAACTTTCTAACAAGCTGAGGAGATGCAACTGGTTAGCTACCAAGACTCCTTTAATTTTGATTTGGAGCCAGGTTATAGCTAGGAAAGTGGAATTTCACAATAATCTGGTTCAGATACTGTGCTACTCCATGATTTTAACTAAACACTATTATTAACAAAGTAATTTGTTGTAGGAGCTACAATAAGCCATAAAGAGTTTTATCTGATTGATTTTAGAAGTTGTTTGAACTTCCCAACATAGCTAGTTGGGAAGCACCATCTTTGAAGACCTGGTAACTCCAACCAAAATGTAGGCTTTTAAGCAGAAGAAAGCAGCAGAATAAGAATGTAATATTGAACTATTTTGAATAACAGCTGAAGTCTTAAACCACTATTTCAAATTATTTAAAGAAATTTGATTACAGGCGGTGATTACAGGCTACCCCAGCCAGGATGCAAAACTGAATTGACTTAGACATTTAGTGACTTCTGTATGCAAATCCATCTTTTTCCCCCCAGTTATTTCATTTGCACTAAAATGCTACTGCTTCAATCCTATATATGCATCCTTAGAAGTACTTACCACTAAGACCAACAGTGAATGCTTAAGAGGTACTGTATACAGTCAGTATCTAGAGAGATAAAATTGTTGTCAGAAATATATCCTGCATTTTCCTTCAGCAGCTCAAGGTAGCATAGACTATTTCTATTTCCAACTTTTCCCCAATAACAACCATGTGAGATGGATTGGACTAAGACAGAGTGACTCACTCCAAGTCACCCAGTAAGCTTTTGTGGCTGAGGGTAGACTAAATCTTAAGTCTTCCTACAAAGGACCTAAACGTAGGATCTAACTTAACCTTAGAGAGGTCTTCCTGCTCTTAGTTCAGTGCCTTCCCCACCATATTATTTTTGTTCGGTTTTTTTAACATGGTCTCATTGAAAGACCTACTTAATTCTATAATTAAATATACTGTAAATATATATTCTATACTGTAAATATACTATGTGGCTGTAGGTGCTCAAGAGAGATTATTAAGGGGTCAGTTTAAGTATGAGAAAAGTATGCACTATGCAAATAAAGGGTGAGAAAAGATGAGAGTAAAGCTGTGCTGTGAAACAGATATGAGATGTCACTGTTCACATTAAAATACTGCCACCTTCTATACAGAAATCACGTAGCAAATTATGTGTTTATAGGGTTGAGGCACAGAACCGACACAAATAGAAAAACAGCAAAATCATATAATTATTGACAAAATGTGAATGAGCCGCAGCTGTCTAGTTCAGAGCAACTAGAGCAATCTAGTACAAATGATTCTTATATATCCCTAAATTGTGTTTGCATGACCTCAGTTTACAGCATACACTAAAATTGGCTGCATTTGAACAAGATGATCAGCTTAAGCCTAGTTCAGGAGCATCCTTGGATTACAAAACTGTCTAAAAGCACGTGGGTAGCTTTGCTGGGTCATCTTGCTAATAAATGTTTCACTTGAAAACTGTTGTATGTGGAAAGAGACACTTTAATTCTCATGGTTCAATTGAGGAGGCTCAGTTATCAATAAAATTTCAGTTGCAAAAATCCTACAAAACTCTATTTTTTCATAGTTGAAAAAATATAATTTTTCAACTGAAAAACTGCACTCTTTTTTCAAACAAGCAGCATTTTGCAGGAAATATACGTAGCTTTGGGTAACAGTAACAGGAATGGCATCAGTTATGTAGCAACCTGGCATGAGGACTTGATCCAAAGTGCTGTGGCAGGACAATTTTTCTGAACCTTTTCTTCTTTGAACTATCTTCTAGGGCCTTATGTCCAGGCTCCTATGATCTTCAAACAGCTGTACATGGAAGGCTTTTTAGTCACACGTTGGGATGGCAGGAAAGCTGAAGGGCTACATGCATTATTGACATGGGTTCAAGAGGTAAGCTGATAGTAGGAGAGGCTTTAAGTCTGTGTGGGTGTAATCCAAAAAAAGACAACCTTGATACTCTACCTTTTCCTTGGGGACCCAAGGTAGCATGCCATGGGAATTACCTCATTTTACAAGATCAACCCCTTTGAGATTGGTTGGGCAAATACATGGGTTTCCCTGATCCAAGCGCACCATCTTAAAAGCATTTGCTATATGCCATGCTCTTATTTGACCAAGCGAAGGCTTTGCTGCAGAGAAAAACATGCAGGAGTTTAATCCTGAGTTCCTGTTAGTACTGCTTACTATTTTTATTCTTGAATATATTCAAGAATGCTTATGTAATGAAATGCAGTATGTCTCTAAAACATTTATCAAATGCTTTCCCTTTACCTCATCCCTTGCTATTTTGTGCAGAAATGTATTCTTAGATTTTAAGTCACAGGGGAGAATTGCATGCATTTTTATTTTACTTTTCATCTAGGGGAAAATTAAATACTGTGAATACATCACTGAAGGCTTTGAAAACATGCCAGACGCATTTATGGGAATGCTCAAAGGAGATAACCTTGGGAAGGCAATAGTAAAGGTGTAACAGGTACTAGCTTGTTTCTGAAACCCCCAGTACAATAAACCATTGTATCTGCACTTCCTTATAGACTGACGTGTCTTCTTGCCAAGAACTATCCAAGATTATGCCATTCTAATTCCATGTCCAACATGCCTCGTGTGTCCAAAATCTCAGATTTTGGCTATCATGTGAATATAAGGACTCAAGAAATGTCCTTAAAGGATTTATTATATCCTGCTGTCAAGATTATCCAGTTTGACTAAAAGAGAATCTGAAAAGCTGAAGCACAAAGAACCCTTTCTCTGCCAATAATAGTTTCTCTACTCAGGGGACTGTATTCATATATATTATGGATGGTTGGATGAACTTGTGTTGGTTGACAAATAACATGATGCATGATAATCATTTTTATTTTGTTACAGTACAGCTTTAGCCAGCAAACAGAAGCAAAACAGAGAATAAAAAGATAAAACACAAATAAGAATACACAGCAATCCATCTTCAGTCTTACTATAGATGCCCAGCTGAAGCCTTGCTATTGGATAACTAAACTATTCAACATTGCAAGTTGTTGAAAAAAACCTAATGAACAAGCAGACAATCAACAAAGAAGCTGTCTGATTGGGATTTATGCTAGAAGGGAATGGTTAAGATTTTGGCACAATGTTGTTATGAAATTTGCAATACAGGTAGTCTGCAGGTTACCACCTTAACGGGGACCAGAATTTGTCATTAAGTGAAAGATCAGATGGCAGTGGAACACAGTGTTCTCTTTATCTCCTCCATGCTATGCACAGCAGCCAGAAGGGCAGAGGTGGGTGTGGAGTTGAAGTGGAGGCAGTTTGAAGAGGGCAGAATATGACCATGGGATCACTGCAATAGTCATAAGTATGAAGACTGGTTAAGTTAAATGGCATTTTTTTTCAGTGCCATTGTAAATGTTGAATGGTTGCTGAACGAACAGATGTAACACAAGGATTACCTGTATGCATTATTAATTCCAACTCTTGACTGCCACAAAGGCATACACATGAACCATGGGGAGTTTGTTGCATCCACTCTAAACAGTGCAGAAGGAACAGGGCTACAATGAGTAAATACCGAATTGTAGTTTGAGTCAGGGAGTAAATATATGCAGCCATGCTTGTTTTTGATATATAAAAATTGGGCAATAATTTCAAATTGTGTCAATTTCAAATAATTGGGCAATCAGATTTTTAGCTGGTGAACAGACAAGGCTGCCTAATGTGTTTGAGAACTTCATGAGGACCTTCTGCTTAAGTGACTTCTTCCAAATAAATGGGAAAGTATCACTGAATGGAATAGCCCAGTGGGCTGACAAGTTTAAGCCAATTATGAAAATTAGTAGCCAAACTCTTGTCTACTCTGATTCTATCGAAAGATGCATTTGTGATGTGTTTGGGAATTTGAATGCAGAGCTAAGGAATTAGCTCTGCATTAACAGCTAAGGAATTAGCTCTGCATTAACAGCTAAGGAATTAGCTCTGCATTAACAGATGAACAGACTCCTGCAGGCTAAAATCAGAACATGGACCAAGAGCTGCTTGAAGTAACTGTTGTAATGAAACCTTTGTCTGATAGGCACCTGTGTCTTGTGTGGAATGATATTGTAGGGTTGTTGCAATAGTTCTTGGGGCCACATTGGTAACATAATCATAACAATCAGCATGGGCATCTCTTCCGCCATTGGTTTGACATATAACCCCAAAATATTTAAACACTGGAACTTGTTTTATCTTATGGCTGTTTATTTATTAAAAGATTTTAAGCTTTCTTGAAAACTTTACTTTTTGATAGATATTAGATCTCCTTATGGCAATATGGCATAAAGTTCAACTAAGGCCAATGCTTGATAAGGATAGAATGACAGCACATCACATAGGAGAGGGAGATGTCATAAATTATGGATTTTCAAACATCAGGAGCTAGATTCAGAGAACTTGCAAATGCACAAACTTACTCTGAGGGGCATCTGCTCCAGTGCATGGCACTCCTTTTTCTTATTTTTCTCCAAGAATTCTATTGCTCAAAATGAGATTGCTGAAACCCCCATTGTTTCTATCCACTGTTCTATTTTAAACCAAAGTACATTTTGATAAGAATATATTAAAGGGATACAATTGCCACTGGTGATTCTTATTTTTAATCTGGGCATTCTGGTATTTTCCTTAAATGTCAATTAATTTGTCTAGTGATTTTTTAAAACCCTAAATTACATGCCAATGATTAAAACTAGGGCTGGGCAGAGAATCCCCCTCCCAATTCTTATATGATAGAGTTTGATATGAAGGTACAGAGAGTCTGTAAGAATGCACTGATTTTTATTTCCCAATAATCTTTCTAGAAATCTATTGTCTCTTGGATTTCAATTAAAAATCTCAAGTGAGATATCAGGAAGGAACATCTGCTGGACTTTCTTGGTTGCAAAGTACTATCACTGCCATAGGGGCTAAGTCAGTTCTCCATTCACTGGAGAGTTCTCTGAACTTCCCCATCCATAGTTTTGACAGAACACTGCAATTTAAAAAAACATTTGCACCCAGTTCTGATCCAAGTAAGAATACACAAAATATATGATGTGATATGATACAAGTTAGGCATACTGCATTTCGTTTTATGATATGAAAGTATGGCAGATTGCTATTTCAGAACTGAAGCTGTTTCTGTAGTCATCCCATATAAGCAAACAACATATTTAGCCAAGCAATCCCCCTTTCAAAACCAATCTTCCCCTGGGAATGCTAGTGTAGCAAAGTACCAGCATGTTCATGTGCACATACACACTGCTCACTCATATACACACACAATCACAAGCTCTTGGAGGCAGACAGCATGGCAGTGCTGCTACTCAGGTAAGTAGAGATGGCTACCTTGTGAGCTCAAGCAAGACATAAAACCTTTTATATGTTTTTATTATCATTATTATAGACTGGAGGGTCAATGTGTATTTGGATACATATTCTAATTTGATTTGTTATGTAGAAAAGGCTATAATTTAACAGTCAGTCATGAATTAAGAACCTTTGGTTACTTATACTTCTTAATGGCTTCTTCCAGCTTTTCTTTATTTGCTCCAGAAAATTCATGCACCTAAAAAGTAGACATTCCAAGTTTAAAGCCATTTACTTCCCTCTGTTAATAGACATTGCAAACATTAAACAGTTACTGCATTTAAGATGACTAATCCTGACCAAGGAAATGAAGATTACTTCTTAACATCCTCCTAACTCAAACAGCTTGCCATGAAGACTATCTTTTTCTAAAATATATACTGTATGTATTGAACAGACTTATAGCCACCCACGATATGGAACATAACTCTGGGCAGCTCACAATAATAAAAACTAAAACCAGATGCTGACCAACATTCAGTAATCCATCTAATACTACAATCCCCAAACCCCAACCTCACCCTATCTCAATGCTTGGGGAAGGCTAAGAGGGTAATGCTCTGCCAGATTCCAGGGAGAAAGGGTGTTCCAGAAAGTAGGGGCTGCTTTGGAAAAGGCATGCTTCCTAGATCCTATTAGGTGGCAACAGTTTTTGAAGAGGATAATAGCATATATTTCAATCTTGGCTGCAGAAGCCCAAGTTTATTAGATTTTATGGCTAAATTCATAAGACTGTTAAAGCTGCTATGTAGTTATTAAAATTATATAACATACTCCATATTTAAATCTTATCTAGAACTCATGGAAATATGGAAATGCAAGTAAATATGAAAGGTTAGACAGGATGAATGTAGCCATGTATCAGATTTCAAACTAAATGTTTTTAAAGTTAGAATACACTGGGATCCCTTTACAAGTAACATTCAAGCTCAACACATATTTTGCTGGAAATCTGAGAATAAGTACCTTTTCATTATTTTTATAGAACTGAAATGTTGGCATGCACTTCACCTCACAATGTGAGGCCACATCCTAGAAGAGTTCAGAAGAGATCCAATCAGTCTGACATACTATGTGAACAGCATTTGAATTTTTTCCTATTCTACTATTTACTTTCTGCAACTGAGGCAAAATGCAGTATTAATCTCTTACAGAAGCAGATATGAAAAGACAAAATCTGTACCAAATGAATTTCAGATACACATTATCCTCTGGGTATCTTTGTGGCTAAGCAAAGAGATACAAGCTCTAGTGAGATATGCAACCTGGTAACTTCTAGATGTCACACTTAGAATTCTTAACTGCTGGCCATGTGAATGAGACTTAAGGAAATTATAGTTCTGGATATCTGAAGGCTATCAAGGTTGACCATCTTAAGAGGAATACTGCATTCACCTACCTGTAAGCTTCTGGAAACCTATCAAAATAAATACTCTCAAATTTATTATTTTACCTGCCATATCTTTCTGAAATCCGTCTTAAGAATTACTCCTTGGAAGATGCCAAGCATCCTTTGAAGTCGCAATCCACATTTTCTAATTCCTTCTTACTAATTCCTTCTTGCTTTACTAATTCATTCTTATCAGAATAGGATTTATAGTCTTGTGAACTTTTAAGTTATTATGACAGCATTGACCAAACTTGAACCCACAGGGTTCCCTAATTAGGTGAATCTGAAGGCATTTTTGTTGTGAAATGTTGCAATTTCGACAAAATGTATTACAAATTGTAATGTAACATGTGCAAATGTGAGAAAACTCCTTTTTTTAGTTCACTAAAATACTTCCCACCCATCTTCCCTCTATCTGAAGCAACTGGAAGTAGCTTTCTCTACTTCAGCAGCTAATTTAGATGTCCTCTACCTATGTCAAAGGTTTTGTTAAAAGCCAATTGCAATCATTATTGTGTGTAATTTTAAGTTCAGGTGATCCTGTTTACTGTTTAAATAATAATAAGCTTATTACTTTTGATGGCCATTCTTGCTTCTAAAGCTATGTAAAACAAATTTAATTATGATTCTGCTTTATACTTAGTGCAAAGCCATGTTTCATCTTACACAACTTAAATCACTGCCAAACATCCAACTGTTAGGACATCAAAACTAAGTTATACTATATTTTGAGTTGTACTTATTTATATAAAAAAGGCACACTATTTACTTGGGAAAATTTGTTTCACACAACAGATTTCTAAATTAATTTGCTTGACAAGATATTAAGATAGCCATAATTAAATCAATAAAATATATTTGTAATTTGAGATCAGGCTGCCAAATGCATGTAAGAAGCCTACTTGCTAAACTGTAATATGTTCAATTTTGGCTTAGTATGATTATGCAGTGGCGCAAGTGGTTAAGAGCTTGGCAGGCCGGCTGGAAGGTCGACAGCCCGGGATTGCAACCCAGCGTTGCCGTGCAGCAGGGCGAGCACCTGCTGTTCTGCCCCAGCTCCCGCCCACCTAGTGGTTCAAAAGTGCGCAAGCAGATAGATAGGTACCGCCCCTTCTGGCAGGAAGGTAACAGTGTCCGTGCACCTTAGGCGTCCAGTCATGCCATCCACATGATCACGGAGCCATCCCAGGATGAACACTGGCTCTTCAGCTTAGAAACACCGCACCCTAGAGTCAGTCATGACTGGCAGGGTCTCCTTTACCTTTATGATATGTGAGCCCATTCAGAATGGTTCAATGTGCTGTTCAGATCTATCAGTGCAACTTAACAAAACTCAATTAAAGCTGCCAAAAGTTCTGGCTTGCACCTGCACAGTTCAGAAAGCTGGTTAAATCTTCCTATAGATACAATTTCACTCAGACATTCCTTTCAAAGGGAGTGGCTGTACATATTATATGTTTGTAATATATTTCAACATTCAATCTATGGCATCTAAATCTTTGTTTGAACCCCTGAAGGTTGAGCTAGCTAGAGAAGATACTGGACCAAATAGGCTGTGTTTCTGTGTTTTGAAAGAGAGAAGCTGTATTTCAAATTTTTAAAGCAGCCTATCAAAAATACATGTTGGATTTACTAGTAAGCTGTTACTTAAACATGCAGGTATTTCTCATTTTCAGATGACAATTAGGATCAGAATGTCTATTGCTAGTCAAAAAGGATCCTGCAATCTCTGCAATCCCATTTGCCATTGTTAACCAAATCCCACAATTGCTTAGGCAAAGCAACTTCCTGATGGCTTCCCACAACTAAAGTCAGTAGAGAAGCCAGAAGAAGTTGCAAATCCCCGGCCAACTGCTGTTGGTTGGTGTATGAGGCTGTGGAGGAGAATCAGGGAGGGTGTGTGAGAGGGTTGGGGATAGTGCACAAGAGGCATAGCATGGGTCATGGAGAATGCACAGTGAGGAGACTCACCCCAGTGATTTGCAATCTTCCCTGCTGGCTTCTCCATAGACCTTACGGGAAAGCCGGCAGGGAAAGTTGCAATGGTGATCATATGATCACAGGGCACTGCAATCAATCATAAATGCAAACCAACTGACTAATGCCTAGATCATGATCATCTTCGGAGGTGCTAGGATGGCTGGAACTCTGAGGACTGGTATGTAGTTGTAATCACCATTCAATAAATGCTGTCAAAACTTGAATGGTTGCTGAATGAGTGATCAGACTGAAGAGCACCTGTATTTTTCTGCAGTTCTGAAACTTATACCAAAGTGAAGCTGGCACATCCAATCTTTTAGCAGGACTCTTTTCCATGTTTGATGTTTGCACTGATGATTTGCCTTTGTTAAACATTTGAAAAATAAACAAACTCACAGGATCTTCCAGATGTTAGAGAACAACTCCTAGAAGCCTCAACTAGGCCAATTAATGATAATCTCAGGGCACAACTTATGAACAGGTCACAAATTCTGACAGATTCCTTTTCCCTATTATAGACCCTGATGCTATCAGAGAAGGTTGTCCTCAGTGTTTTCATGTACCTCACCCACCAAACCTGAAAAAAGAGAACTAAAACTCATGAATGAAAGTAAACACCCATTTTCCAGGATAATGTTACAAAAACCAATTGAAGTTGGTCATTGGGTCTAAAAGTTTATTACTCCAAGCTTTCAGGCTCATGCTAGAGCCCATCTTCAGGGAATATCTCTTTCCAAAACACGCGTACTGAGTCACTTGATCCTTTAAATAGCTCCTAGTTGTAAATAAGTTGTTGATTGCTTTTAGCTGTAAATTAAGGTGTTAATTACTGTACTAAGTTGTTAATAGCTATTTATTTTTATTACTGTGCCTTTGGCTCTAAAGTATCTGCTAAGCTTAGAGTAATAAACTTTTAGTCCCACTGACCGACTCTAAAACTTTTAGTTGTTTACTCTAAAACAACTCCAATTAGTTTTTGCAGAACTAAAACTGTTTTATGCTCCATTTTCCATCAACACTATTCAGAGATAACATTACCTGAATTCGGCACATTTTTTGTTCAGCTTCTTTAAAGCTGTTTTAAGTTGATTCCACATAAATTCCTCTTCAGGCAAATTACAATGACAAGTTCACTTTATATCACAAAAAATAAAGAACCCATCCCTGCAAAACTGTGTTCTTCAAAGATTTTACTGGGAATGTTTAAGTAAGGAAGTCCAGTTTTTGTCTTCATTTGTCAGTTTCCCTAATAACCAATCCTATGTAACTAGAAGTCATGTGAATCCAAAAAAAATATGAGAATATACTTCGATGTCTTTGTGCAAACTTGGGGCTACTACCGTTGAACTTACCTGAGCATCATCCACATCAATTTCAATGAAGATTACATCTGGATATTTTTCAATCATGCTCTGTTATAAAAGAAAGAAGAAACATACACAAAGTATGCTTGCTGATTGTGGCTAGTACATAATAATTCCTTATTAGGCATATAGAGCTTAAATTTAAAATCACAATAAGTTATAGTGTATATTCATCTGTTCCTTGATAATTGTTGCTAAACTTCTCATTCAACATATTTTACTGTTGGCCATACTATATGGAATTGCTGAAGGTTTAGCTCAACAACATTTGCAAGCTTCTTATCCTCAATCTATAGCATGCTTATCAAATAGTCACAATCATATACAGGAGTTTACATTTTCACAATGTAACCGCAATAACTCCTGAGCAACCCTGATGAGAAGTGAGCTTCCTTCCCAACTTTGTAGCTTGCTGCCTTCCAAATTTCAAGATTGGAATAAAGAGATTTGAGGTGGTTTAGCCATCAGTGCAATCAAGATGTTGGGAACCTTTTGATTGGCTTGCCTCTAAGCCAGTAAACCAACAAAGAATTGCGCCCCCCCTCCAATACATAGTAAGGAGAAAAAAAACACTTCCTCTTGCTGAGGAAACAGTTGATATGAAATGAGCATTTGGGAATTGACTGCAGAAACAATTTTTCTGATCCTTCGAATGGCTTTTTTCTCATTTCTGAGTATCTACTCAGCCTATTCCCATCCATGTTTATCCATAATCAGGGCATGAAAGAAATTGTCAAAAGTTGGAAACATGTAGACAAAACCTCAAACTTATATGCAAGTCCCATCCTTATTTTTAAAGGAACCACTGAATCTCTTTCCTTATCACTTTGGGGAAAAAAACATCCTGCCCAGAACACGCCCCCAAAAAGGATATGCAGGTTTCAAGGATGTTCATATCAGAAGATAAACATATATCCTCTTCCACAGTCCCATTGCCTTTTGCCTAGTGAAATGTAGAGGATTCTGCCCAACAAAGCAAAAGAGAGAAAAGATGACCATCCCAGGGCAGAATAAGAGGGAGCTAAGTTGTACACCAGATAACTGGACTATCTATAAACCATCATTACATATTTTTATAACCAAAATAAGTAATAATGATTCCACCTGCTCTAATAATGACATAATGTATTCTTATGGATTTGTTCATTTTTAAAGAAAATAAACTGCAATTCAGAATCAGGTCATGTCTTGGATAAGGAATGAAGCCACTCAGGATTATTGCAACAAGTTCCCTTCAATGGGGCTAGCAAAATCAAGAGAACTCTGCACCCAGCTAGCTTACCAAGTTGTACCAAGAAAAAAAATTGTTCCCTACATCAAGGATGCTACTGAACACACTTGCAGACTCCCCTCTTGCTTTCTCCTCACTTCAGACTGCTAGCCAGAACAATGGAGCAGTGAGTTATGAGCAACAGAGAAGTTCTGCTCCAAAGAATAGAAGATATGAGTCATCCCCAAAGGATTTAAAATGTTGCAACACTGCTCATACTTTTTCAAGCATTTCACAATCCCCACCTTATTCCTGGACATGATATATGGACATTACTCCTAGTAACCTTGAGGTTTTTAAAACTTACGGGCCAGGTTAGCCTTACTCTTGCTCTCACTATGCTTGATCTTACTTGACCCGGACAACATCTAATGGTGACTACATAATTCAGTCCATAATCTCTGACTTTAACCTTCAGACCTGTGGAAGAAAAAAATTAAAGCTGTTATGAGTTTTTCTTCTTTGTGGTTTTGTATACTCTGGGACTTTAAGAAAGTAAAGTATCACACCTTCTCTCAGAGAGAAAAGAGAAACTCTAAAGACACAGTGTATGGGTATTGTGGAAGAGAGATAAGAAATGAAACTGGAGAACTAAAGAAGAAGCTAGTTGTGAGAGGATGAGGTGAAACTAAAAAAGTCTGATGAGTGATCAATAAAACTCTTAAGTTACGGCAGCTAAGTAAGGAGCAGCAAAGACACAAACCCTCCAAAGCTATAGACCAGCTTTAGCCAGTCAGTAAGGAGTAACATTCCTACAAAATTAGCAAGGTCTGAGACACAGAGAAACCAATCAGTAAAAGGGAACAATTACAATTCTGAAGTGTAAGGATCTTCTGAAGTGTAAGGCCTGGAGAATGGAGGATAATATAGGATTAAATGAAAGGACATGAAGCCCTGGTAAAAGGAACAGAATTTCCCGTCCTTAAGAAGTGTAGCAATGCTGACTTCCTGTGAGCACCATGGTGAGCTGATGTCTTGCTGATTTTTGCTGCCTAGCAAGATAGCTTTTGCAGGGATGGCTTGATGCTGGATTTGAGCCAGCAAAATTGCTCTGGAATAAAGAATAGTTGAGATCATTCATGTGACTAGAGACAGCTTTGCTTCATGAACAGACTGTGGAAAATGCTGTTTTTAAAGTTATCTTATCAGTGGAGTGGCAGGGAATTGGGATTATATCAAGTGCACACTCACAAAGAAGCCTTTGTGAATATTAAGCTCAATCGAGCCTTAAGCTCAATTTACCTTTTTTGTATTTTTTTTACCTTTTTTACCTGTTGTATATTTTGTATATGACAGGAAAGGTTTTATTGTATTTATTGGGTAAGTTTCTCCCTCCTTAAAAGATGGTGGTATAAATTTGATTTTTAAAAAAATTAAAAATACATGAGTTTTTGGACTGTGTAGCAAAAGGGTGGTTAGTAAATGGATTTTGGAAAGTTAAAAATGGATTAAGAGGCCACAGGGATTTTGAATTATAGTTCTGAATTATTTAGTAGATATTTGCTCATGGAAAAATGGAGATTACTTTAGGGTTTTTTTTAATGATAAAGAGACCTTGAAGGCTGGACAGTACAGCAAAAGGATAAAGAAAATGGAACAGAAATCCTTGGTGCAAATTTTTGAATACCTCTAAGCCAAGCTGTCCATGTTCTTTGGACAGAACAGATCAAATGCTTGATAGAACTGAAGGAGCATGTTCTAATGAAGTTGTAAAACAAGAATGACCTGCAATGGATGTCTATGAAAATAATCTGAAGGAGGATTTAAATGTAACAGAAATGGATCTGATGGATGACTTATTCTCTAAAGAAGATGAACAGATATTAAATCAGGAAACTGATTTGGATTTTGTTTTCTGGATATACAAGAGGTCTGATTTTTACTTATTGATACAAAAGATATCTGTTAAATTTCTGAAGGATTTTTGCTTTGAAAAATAGATGATCAGCAAACTATTTCTAAGATTTTTTTTTTGAAAGGCTTAAAGAATAATTTTAAATACTCAGGAAAGTTTATAAGATTGGTTTGTTATAATTATATCTGGTGCCCTTGTCTTTTTGCCAAGATTGATTGATGTAACATTTGGACTTTGTTTTTTTTCCCTAACAGATGAGCTATTGGGAGAAGAGAGATTATGCTTTATTTAGAGATGGTGATAAACTATTAAAATTGTTTTTAACCTGCTGGGATGAAGGGGAAGCTACTTTTTCTTATATTTTTCCATTTGTATTTTTTGTATTTTATATTGACTTCTCATTTATAATTCTTAAAAAAAATTGAAAAATAAAGAACTGTGGCAATGCTGTCTTTAATTGCTAGAAAAGGTGGGCAGTTAAGAACCCAAGTTAAAAGGGAAACTTGTAACTTAAGTATTATCAGTTGTCATTTACAGATATAATACTGTCACTTATTAGGCACATATAACTTGTAAATATTGGTGTTAACATATTAGAAATGTGTATTTTGTATAAGCCTATCTCATGTATGCATCAAAGAAAAAGCAGTTAGCCTCCTGGTCTGTTGTTTGTACCATACCTTAACTGTAACTCTGTCATAAGACCACATCAATGTAACATGTGGTCTAATTTTTGTAAGAGGATGTTCCTTCCCCATTGCTTTTGTTAACATCTATTTCAGGCTTGAACAACCAGACTCACAATGAAAAGTTAAAATCTAATTA
>JANHZU010005222.1:75149-108556 GCA_032468055.1 Acrochordus granulatus | reverse complement strand
CTTTTATTTGTGTTATGTTCAAATCTTCTCTGGCATGCCACCCACCAGACTTGAGGCATTTAGTTTGATGGGAAGGAAATTGCTTTCCAGATTTCTTTTTCTTAAAGGTGAAGAAATGTTTTAGTTATATTTTCTTGGGTGGAGTGTGTGTGTATGTGTGTGAATATCTTGTCTTTCAGGGCACCATCCTCGATCCAGCCATGAAGAAATAACCCTGATAACCTTAGCAGGTTCTGCCACCTCACAGGGAGAAAGCAAATTCTCGTGCAGCTTAAGAATGAGGCAGAAAAACCACAGAAGGGAGGAAAGCCAGCTTGGTGTCCCTTTGTGGAAAGGAATTGCAATATAGAAATCAGCAGGAAAAGGCAGCAAAAATGGATAGCAAAGATAATATTTTCCCTATTCTCCTTTGCCTGTCAAAAGATCCATGACTGCATCTCACAACTCCTTTTCAGATAATTCTAAGCTGTTTCCATGGCTTTTTTCCAGCTGAGACTCCATTCTCTGAGCTCCTCCTATTCCCTATTCCCCACCCCAAATAATCTTCCTATATGACTCCTTTATTTTGCTGTCCTCTGTGCCTCTCTGTTGCAGACCCCAGCTCAATGCTTTAAGGCAAATGGGAGTAATTTGATGCTCTGAATTTCAGTGACTAGGAGCCCCAACCACCTCAGTAATGGCCAAAGACTGAAGGAGGGTCACTCACAGAAATGGTCACTTGCCCAATTTATTTTTTTTAAACACAGGTCACCTCAACATCCTTCAAAGCAGCTTAATAAACACTGAAGGCCAGGAGGAAGACAAGTGAGAGTCTCTTATCACAGCCTTCTTATGTCTTACTTCAGGAACTGCCATTAGAGACACATATCCAGGCAGTAACATGTGGCTCAAATTGTGTGCATTTATGTCATTCATGTTGTCATACTCCAGATGTAGCTGAAAGGGGATTGCAAGGTAGCCTGATGATTAGCAAGGTATGTTAGAAGCAGAGTTTGGAGGATGAGTTTTGCTGGCTATAGGAAGTTTCTGGTTACAAACATTTCCTCCCTCCCTCTCTTCTATTCCAGCTGCTTGGCTGGAAATAAATGGTTGATTTCTAGCAGCCCCCAAAACAGGGATCTCCATTCTCATTGGCTGACCGCCCCTGGTGGCGGGTATGGCAGAGGAACATTCTCTAAGTGCCATGAGAGGATGGAGGTTGCCCTGGGGGTTCAGAGATCCCTTTAAGGAATCCAAGAGAATCACTCACTGGGAAAGGTTGATTGAAGGAAGAAGCAAATTCTGAACTGTTGGTGTTTCTAACATTGTTCTTTTTTTTTCCTCCCAGGATTATAATCAGCATCTGATCCTGAAAATAATAATAATAAAAAATAAACTATGTAAACAGCCAATGTGAGCCATTAATTCTCTGTAATGCATGGGAATAGCCACAGATGTTTTTTCCCTTTCATAACTCTGGAGGAAGCGATCCACTAGAAAAGAATGTGAAATCAGTACATGGGCCATTGTGTTAATGTTGGGTGAAGTGTATTAAAAAAAATTTCCCACCTTTGCAGTCCATACATTCATCCATATAATTTAGCAGAGATTCCAGGAAATAAAAAGCATTTGGAGATGCCCAAACTTGTTTACCCTTTAGCATACCAGATCAAATAAGAGCAAAGAATGTTCTCCAGCCCAGGTTGCTAATCCTTTTAGATTTGCTCTCTCTTGATTATACTTGTGGCAAAGCTGCTGCTACATACCACCATTTGTTGGTGAGGGTGTGAGAATTGGTTTAGCTAGAACTGAGTGCTGGACTATCTGGAGGCAACCAATCAGGGATCCTTGTTCCTACCAATTATGAGCCAACTTTGCTTATTTGTTTAAATTTATTGCTGCCCAATTCCAATGGACTCTTATTCTTTGCAATTGTTCTGCTAGTCTTTTTATTCTGTTGTGTGTTCTCCAATTGCCTTTTGGCATCTTACCCTGTGGGAAAGAAGGAAATAGAAGAAGATTTTGTCTCCTTGAACTATTATTACATAATGTTATTGCTTGATACTCATTTAAAGTACAAAACTTGTTAGGTACCTTGGGTGCTCAGTAGAAGAAAAGACAGTACAAATCAAATCAAACAAATATGGCAGTTGTGTTTTCTGGCTTCTTTTCTTCATTGTCCATCCCCTCCCTACTTCTTTTCTTCATAACATCTCTGTGTGGTAATTTACTTCCATGTGATTTGTGGCTAAGTTCTGTAGAGTAGCTTCTGTTCTTTCCAAAGATCTCAGTTGGCCAAGCAGGGCTGGGAGGTCCCGTCACCTACCTCTACCTCATGCTTTTCGCATCACAGCAGCTTCACCTGTTCACCACTTTGCATCATCCCATCTCAGCTTAGGGTCTTTTGTCCATTAATCTTATTTTGATTTCTGCAGTTTCTCGCATCAATGGACATCCGAAACTTGACCGACTCTGGGAACCTCCCCCTGGTTATGATTCCTCATCTACTGTGATGAGCAGTGAACTTGAATCCAGCAGCTTTGTGGACTCAGACAATGAAGAAAACACCAGCAGGTAAGGAAGCCCTCAGCCCCCTCTGCAACACTTTTCAGGAATGTTCCTCAAACTATATGTGGGTAATGATGGGACCTATAAATGTTTTGGATCATAATGTCCACAGTTGCCATTGAGTTAGCTGGCTGGGGCTGATGGGAGCTGAACTCCAAAGCCTTTTGAAGATGATTGCTATCTCTTCATGTGGAGTCTGAACTGGAGGGTCTCTGAAGACCATTTAGTTTGCCTTGCTGCTCACTGTGAGAATCTATAAATAGGGCTAAATAACTTTTACTTCAGAATACACCATTTCATTAGATTGGCAATAAACAATTGGATGCCCTCTAGATGTTTGGTACTACCAAGAAATACCAAATCTCTCACTGTTTGCCATGGAAGCTAGAATTTGCAAAGGCACAGTATCCAGAGTAAAACACCTACTGAGGAATTATCACTTGTTTTGAGAGCTGGCTCTGTGACTAGTTCTGAAAATCACATTGACCTTTTTTGCCACAGCATCATACTGCTGGCTCATGTTCTCCTCTGATCTGCAACACTTTGGAGAGTCTTTTCACATTAGTGGTTGCGAGATAAGACCTCTCTTCCATTGTCTGTGTGCACTGCAGTTTCCTACACTGGCTGTGTCTCATTCTTCTAAGCTGGGTTGCAGCTCCCATAACTGTTGTTTATTGGCTATTCTGTCTAGGAATGTTCTGGTCAATTTCAGATGGACATTATGGGCTGCTGAGGCTGGGCCTATAACTCCACTTGCCTTATAATACCAAAAGGAACTCAGCACCAACAAAACAATACATGCACACACTCTTACACACAAAACTCCGAACTTGGAAGCTATGAGCACTACAACTGGCAGATTCCCACTTTCCTTTTTGAGCTGGCATGTGCAAACAGCCAGCCAATCTGCTGGTCAACCAGCCAGCCAGAGCAAGGGAATGGAATGTGTCCAGGTATGTTCATCAGTATTACAAAGATTATTTTCATAAGCTGATGAGATGTTTCAGGAGGAGAGGAGTGACAAGGAGGGGCTGCATTGGATGGGGAGACAACAACGCTTTTGTCCAGTGCTGCAAAAGGACATTTTCAGTCAGTATTAGGTAGGCCTATTGTGGCAGTTGGGGGTAGGGGTGTGGAAGGTTTATTCTATAAAAATGTTTCTGTTCTGCTTCCCTGTGAGTATTGAAGTTTTTCTTCTTCCTTTTTTCCTGATCTATGTATGTGTCTCTGTCCTTTTAATTCAGAGGAATGATCCTTTCTATTGGCTTAGGTGTATTGGCTTCAAGTTTGGATAAGGGGGTGGGGAATTTGTCTTTTTTTAATTTGCCAGTGGCTTGGCCAGGGTGCTTCTAGGCATGTGAAGAGTTGTAAGTCACCTCAGCCATACTTTCTTCCTCTAGCCTGGAAATGTAAGGAAAGAGACTTAAATTAGAAAGGGGCTAACCCTAATCCTGAGTTTATGTGGGTATCCCATTTTTTTGTTTGGTGAAGTCTTATCTCTTTAGTTCATGTAAAACTTCAGTGCCAATTCAGTAGAACTTCTGAATCCCTTTCCTGGATTGAACTGGAAATTTGAATGGAATCAATTGCTTCTTAACTGATTTGATAATTGAAAAAGGCTTTTTGTATATGCTAAATCTCCCTTTTCACCCAGATCAGTTTGAAAATCAAGTTGTCATTATTCGGTATTTTGATTTAAGATTCACAATGACTCCATTCAGTGGATTTATAACTTGAAGATCTATGAGTTATTTTGCACTACTGGATGAGTTAGTTCTCATTCAGTGGAACAACAGCAGCGTGACAGTAGATCTGATCCAATTTGTGTCTCCTTGGCAAAAGAAACAACCTGTTACATTGGATGAAACGAAGTCTAAAGCATTTGCATGTTAAATTGATAAACAGGGCTTGTTCTTGCAACACAGCAATTGCTGGAATTCTTTCCTTATAGCTTCCTAACTTTAGTAAAAACAGCTAGTCAGAAATTCTTGAGTTCTTATGAGGTTGTCGGATTAGTTCCACTGTGACCTGATGGAATTGTTGAAGCCTGACAGAATTGAATTAATCCATCTGAAACTGATCCATGCACTTTCATTTTTTTCTTTGTCTCTACATAAACTTCTATCTATGCAGAACCTGCTGTCACACTGACAGTATCTTTTTCTTGCAATCTCAAAGCAGCAGCCATTAAAGAACCAAGATGGCTGAACTGCGCTCTACTTTTTCAAATCCAGTCCTCTTCCCTTCTCCCTCCAGGCTGAGTAGCTCCACAGAACAGAGCACATCATCCCGTCTCATTCGGAAGCACAAGCGCAGGCGAAGGAAACAGAAAATGCGACAGATCGATCGGGTGAGAGACTAGGATGCCAAGCTTTGCAATCTAGGCTTAAAATGCTCCTGCTGTTGCTCCTTCTGGATCAGGCTGAAATTCCAAGTTTGGGTGCTGGTTTTTGACATAGATCAGGGATGGTTTCACCAAGGGATGACAAAGGGAGATAATATAAGAAGCATATCTTTTTAAGGCCTTAAAGAAAGCTCTGTGGTGTCTGGTTCCTCTCACCCTTGTTTGTGGCAAGCAGCAGGTGTTCACCTTTGGTGAATGACAGACACTCTCAGACAACCTGAGACACTTTGCAGCTGGCTCCAGCAGCCGACATGTGGAGCCAGTGCTGACTTTTCTCTCTCTGCTTCTTTCTGTCTTCCAGTCATCATCCTTCAGCAGCATCACTGATTCCACCATGTCTCTCAACATCATCACTGTCACCCTCAACATGGGTAAGCTCATTTGGCTATATCGGGCAAGTTTCATGAACATTTAAAATCTCAAAAGCAAGAGGTCCAATAGGTGGCAAATTAGCATTGGAGAGTCAGCATTCTTGGGCAGCTGCCAGCTTTCACTCTGGTTTGGGATTCTGGAGATCAAACACTATACATTGGGAGGCCCAGGGAAGTCTGCTTTGAAATGTTGTGTCTTTGTGTAATGTTCTGTATTGTTCTCCTTCTCGATGTCAGAAAAATACAACTTTCTGGGAATAAGTATCGTTGGCCAGAGCAACGACAGAGGGGATGGCGGCATTTATATTGGCTCCATCATGAAGGGTGGGGCAGTGGCGGCAGATGGGCGGATTGAACCAGGCGACATGCTTTTACAGGTGGGTTTCGTGCAAGGTTGAGAAGGTGGCAGCAGACCTGGCTTCTTAACTGTGCCTAGATTTCTTTCCTTAGCATGTCCACTTTCTCCAGCATGGCACTTGTATTCTGAATGGATGTTTCCCTAAATCCCAGCCAGCATGCTTGAGGATCATGGGCACTTGAAGCACCTGAAGAATTCAGCATTAGGGAAGGGTTGTGTTGTGTCCTTGCTGACCCTCACTGTGATATGTTACAGGTGAATGAGGTGAACTTCGAGAACATGAGCAATGATGATGCTGTGAGGGTCTTACGGGAAATTGTCTCCAAGCCTGGGTGAGTGAATGAATGCTATCCAAATATTACTTGTCTTCAGAGCGAAGATAAACTCCTAAATACAGTGCTTGATCAGGGAGAGGCTAGTCTGATTGTTTGGCAAATTTGAGTGGACAACTGTACCTTATGACAAATATTTCTTTCTAACATCATCTCTTTCATTTTATGGGTCCCTAAGATTTGAGAAAGTCAGATGTATATTAATTTATAATACATTTATTATTAAAATAAATAAAATTATTTATTTATTTTCAAATAAAGTATCCCTTTAAAACAGAGGGACAAACCATGGCCTTCCAAATGGAATGGTGGCTTACAGAGTCCAAGTTCGTGGGCTATATTGGTAAAATTTCAGTGTCAGCCTTGTGGGTGTATTGAGGCCATCCTGTGTTTTGACTTTATTGCTATTTGATTATTCAGTTTAGTTCAGGACACAATACTTTGCTTGTGGTTTGAGATTTATACCTAGCAAAAACTCATTTTAGTAGGGAAAGTTACTTCCCAGACAGAGGAAAATTAATCAGGAATCTACATTTTAACACTGTCTTGGTCACCATAGGTCACTAGAGTTGCATATAGGAGAGTACATGGGATCCTATAGTACAGGTGAATGGGTTGGCAGAAAAAAAATATTCTAGACTTATTCTTGGCCCAGTGTAAATGTTTAGGGGACAGAGGAAAAAAAGAGCTAAAGAAACAGTCCTGACTCTGTCAGCCTGGTTGATTATTTTTCAGATTAGTCACTTAATGAGCCTATTGGAAGGCTGACCTAAGGGGACTGATGAACAACATGGTGAGATAACTTCCAACAGGACAGAAGCAAATTTTTCTTTTGCCTTCATTCTTTTTTTATCTTTGGTTTTCTTTTCCCAGACCCATCAGCCTAACAGTGGCCAAATGCTGGGATCCTACCCCCAGAAGTTATTTCACAATCCCCAGGGGTGAGTGACTGATCCTTACCATAGTCTTTGGCATTAAGGAATATCTAGTTTTTGGCCACCTTCCTTCTAGGTTTTGTAAAATTGCAAAGAGTAATGCTTCATATTTGGGAACACCTTGATTCTGTTGCCAAAGGAAATAGATCATCTCAGACTCTATGGGAATATGATGAGGTGTGGCTTAATTTTTCTATATTGTAAATGGGTGGGATAGATGTTTTGGAGTTATCCATATGGTTAATGAATTGTGTGGCCACTTTGGGTGATCAGAAGTAATATTCAGGTGAAGAGATGGTACTCTGTGCTCCAGCAAAGAAGCAGACTGTGGCAGCAGAGGAAGACTATACTCAGGAAAAGGGAGATAGATTTTTAATAGCCCACTGTTGGTGCAACTATGTGGCAGAGCATACTCATTTTGGCTGAGGCTGAAAAATCTAAGGAGTGTTAAATCAGGTTAGTTCTGGGATGGGAAACCACTAGGAAAGCTCAAGACAATAGGCAGAATTGGGAAGTCAGAAAAGATTCCATACCAAGGCAAGAGCAAATTGCTTCTGCATAGTGGGTGCAAATGTACCAGGAGCTGAACTTGACTTGAAGTGTTGGTATTCTGCATATGTGAGCTGGCCATGAGAAAGAGATTTGTTTTTCTCCGCTGCAATCAAGTTGGAAACACAGGCTAGTGAACAGTTCTTTTTTTTTTCAAGGCGGAACTAAATCAAAATAATGTTTGGTTGACCGCATCATTTTTCTTCTTCCCTCCTCCTTTCTCCTTCCTCTCATGATCCAGCTGAGCCAGTGCGGCCGATCGACCCCGCAGCCTGGATTTCTCATACCACAGCCTTGACGGGAGCATACCCCCGTTACGGTATGAGTCCTTCCATGAGCATCATCACTTCTACCAGCTCCTCACTAACAAGCTCAATTCCCGATTCGGAAAGTAAGTCACCCTGCCGCCAGGATCAGGCAGGTTTCTTTCCTGCGCAGGGCTGGCAAAGTAGAGATAAACAGTGCCCACCCACTCCTCAGACTATCCTATTGGCACTCAAACCTTAACTCCCAAAATAAATACAGTTTAAAGTGATTTCTGGTCCTTTAAGAGGGAGCAGCAGTCCTAGAATGGCTGCAGTTCTTATTCAGCTCCTGAGAAGCTATAAAGGGGACCAAGGAGTCTCTTCCCAAGAACTGCCTTTAAACCTGCAGTCAGTCTAGATGCTCAGCACACTCTAGATTAAAAGGCCTGTCTGAGGCTTCCCATCCAGGGTGCATTACATGCTACTCTTGGGTCAGAAGGGACTTAGAGGTCCTCTAGTCCAACCTAGGGCTCAGTGTAGGATCCACTACAGCAATTCTGACAGACGACCATCCAGCCTTTATTTGAATCTCCAGCTGCACTAAACATTGCTATCATGGTCAGTAGCGAGGGATGCTGAAACATAGTTCAACAAATGGAATCCCACTCCTCCTGTGTCTTCTGGCAACTCTTGTTAGTTTTTAAACAACCCAGATTTTTAATACTCAAAGCACCACATGATGTGGAACTTTTCTTAATACCATAACATTGGAAGTGTTCCCTTCCAGCTATTCAGGAGATTTTTATCAGTTAAAGCTGTCTCTAAAATGGGCTGGCAGCCTTTGGTTCTTAACTGAAATATCTTGCAATACCTTTTTTCTTGTTTCTTTCTGAAATTTTGGCTTCCTCTGTCACCCCAAATATTCAAAGCAGCAGTGATTCTTCCTAAGAGCAAGATGTTTTGGAAGTTTCCAAGATGTTTTCAAGTTTTGGAAAATCCAGGTATTTTCCTTTTCACCATTCTCCCTATAGAATACCAGAATAGAACATGTAAGAGAGGCTGTTAGGAAAGGAGAACTAGCTACAAGTAGAAATAGGACAAGACCCAGGGTTATGACAGTCAATGCCCCCCTTCTAGCAAGGACTTCCAATGGCAACAACACAAAGTGAAAGACCATATTGCTTTTCTTGCTACTAACTGAACTATCTCCAACATATACTGCCCCTGCTTAACTGCATCCAAATCCTGCCTGGGAGCCTTGGGGTAATGCCATGAAGGGGTCTATAGCATGCATCTTGCATTGCATGGCCTGAGCCATCTGAACATTGCTTTGTGTCATGTTGTACTGCTATATTATTAGGGTTGGTTGAACAGTCAACCAGATGTTTAGACTGGATTTTGGCATTTTTTCCATCTACTTAGTTCATCCCAAGGATGATGATGATTTATAATTTCTGAGCACAAGAAAAACAATGGAAAAAGACCTAGGAATAAAACTTGCACCCAAAATAGGAGGAAAAGGATTCAGTCCTTTTACTTTCCCAGTCATCCATGTTTCTCTTCCAGCCCTTCTGATTTTTAATGTCTTAGGCATTTACCAAGCTCTTAATCAGGGGTACAGATTCAGCATTTTTCCTGCAAAATTTGGGAGGAGCTTGATTGAAAGTAAACCCTTTCCACATTCTCAGTTGGAGAGCCAGAGGCAGGCAGACAGCAAAATGCCAATTTGTAGTATCCTCTGGTGGGTCATTGAAGGGCTGAAGAAGGCTCCATGACTTCTATTAGCCCCACAAACTGCCAATTTTGCCCTTTTCGCTTGGCCGTTGCTTCTGGCTAGGCTTCGCACAGTTCATAGGCTTTTGTATAAAAGTTAAAAAACTTTGCTCTGAGAAAACAGCAGATGCATGCACAATGGATATTTTGCCAAAGATAAGTCCCTATTCTTTTTAATTAGGCTCTCCCCAAAGAACTAGCTGCCAGATACAAGCTAGCAAAATCTGGCTATTATAGTGGTCACCCTCAAAGCTGAAATTTCCACTCGGTTTTTGCAGCTGGTTGCCTCTGTGTGTGGGTTGTTTCCCTTCTCTTTGCTTTATTCTTTCTTGCCTCTCCTGTGAATCCTCGTTTCATAGAATCAGCATCTCTGATCTTCTTTCCCCTTTCAGAACTGGATGAGACCCCTCTGACAGTGAAAAGTGACATGGCCACAATTGTCAAAATGATGCAGTTACCAGATTCAGGGCTAGAAATTCGGGACAGAATGTGGTTAAAAATTACCATCTCCAATGCAGTGATTGGTAAGTTCCTCCCACCCCCAAATCAAATTTCTCTCAGGATTTTCTTTCTTTCCTCTCTTCTTGGTCAAACTCAGCGTAGGAGTTGCTTAGGATTTTCTCTCTGATCAATCCAGAATAGCCCAGGACATCTTTCAGATTCAGAAAGGCAGGTTCATTATACATTATTAACAAAGGATAACATAGGATGGTACCTCAGCAGTAGGCAAATGGTTATCTTCCCAAGTGTTCTGAATGGCAACAATTATAGGATTTCCTATCAAAGACCCGGTGGTGTTACTAAATAACACCCTGGGCTTTCTTTGTTCTAAATTGTGAGCTGCTGCTTGCTATGTCCCTCAGATGGTCACTATTGTCTCTTTACATCTGGATGAAAATTGTAGCTGGTCCTACTCAGTCAGGATCAATTTGTTGAGATAGAGCTAAAAGGCATTAGTTAAGCAGTTGGGTTTGGAAGTCACTGAATGTCAGCTTTGCAAGGTAATCCAAACACCCCAAGAAGTACTTGTTTAGCTATATTGTAAGTTCCATTAACAGAATCTTGCAAGTCTGAAAGTACCTCTCTCTACCCTCACCTTTACATTCGAAAAGACTAGGAAAAGAAGCCCCTTTTCCTTTCCTGGGCTCAACTGCCTTTTATCTGTTGCCTAATCTGTGGCTCTTCCTCCTCTCTCCCAAGGCCATTCTCATAGGCCATTACACTTTTTCAAATCTTGCTGAATGCTGCAAAAGCAGGAACAAGATTCAGCTTAATATTCCTAATAACATACTAAGATATGTTGCTGGGTGGTTGCAAAGGGAATGTGCCTATACAATGTCTTTCTACTTTCTCTTTGCAGGAGCAGATGTGGTTGACTGGCTTTATTCCCATGTGGAAGATTTTAAAGACCGTCGAGAAGCCCGGAAATATGCTAGCAGCATGCTAAAGCATGGCTACCTCAGACACACTGTGAATAAGATTACTTTCTCAGAACAGTGCTATTATGTGTTTGGAGATCTTTGTGGCAGTAAGTAACCTCTGTTGCATGTCCTTTGGGAAAGCTGCTCTTTTGAAGAGTTAATCTTTGCTTATTCAGGGCCAGTGCATTCTGTTTTTGATGTATATGTGTGTATGCACAACTAGTAAAGGGAATTGTACTTGAAATTAACCAACCCCTTAAACTCCAAGTTCCCACAAGTGTCTCTATTTGGAATACCTTCATAATGGCATCTTTCCTATTGCTTCAGTAGTTGGCAGCATCTAGCTGACCTTGGCTGATCAGGAAAAGCTAGTTTGCTCTGGGAGGGGAGACCATCAGGAAAAGAGTATAGACTGGGAAATTTAAAAAACAGTCCCAAAGAAGACGATGGAAAACTGCTTGATGGGTCCTCTGCCTGTCAGGCTGTTCTTCTTTCTCTCTCTCTTCCAGATCTGGCTGCAATGAACCTCAACAATGGTTCTAATGGAGCTTCTGACCAGGATACCCTGGGCCCCCTCCCACACCCCTCCACACCTTGGCCACTGGGGCAAGGTTATCCTTACCAGTATCCCCTTGCCCCTCCATGTTTCCCACCAGCTTATCAGGATCCTGGTTTCAGCTACGGAAGTGGAAGTGCAGGAAGCCAGCACAGCGAAGGTAGGCCCTTCTGCCTTCCTGATCCTCTGGCTATTTTACTCCTTTGCATTCGCTTTGCCTGTCTCTTCTCATGGTCCCTTGCAGCAATCTTGCAAAGAGTCTAATTTCTAGCTGCTGCCATAGAAATGGGTGGGGTGGGGTGAAGGACTAATGTTCAACTGAGCTGCCTGCATGGATTCACAAGTTCCCTTAACCCTTGTTAGAGAAAGATCTAGCAATTCCAAACCATGTTCATACCCAGCTTGGTGAATATTAAGTTGCAGCCTTCCATGTTGCTTGTTTGATGCATTTGTGATTAACTACATACTGTGCAAATCTAGAAAATTCAGTCAGTCAGCAAGTTACAAAGGATGAGTATCATTCCAATATAATATTTGATTGGGTTTTCTTTCTTCCCCACCCCAGCCCAAATTACATCATCTAGAATAAACTGAAACAGGTTCATCTCCCCAGTCTAGTAAAGAATGAAAGGTTTTTCAACTACCATGTATGGAACAATTCTGGAGTCAGTGTTGGTTCATATAGAGCTTCCAGTTTGCCAGCAGAATATGTGGGTGTTTTATGAATGTATGAGTAAAAAGAGGGCCGAAGTGTCTCAAATGGCTCTTCTGGTTGACATGTTGCTATTTCACTCTTAATGCTGTGATGTTTCTCTTGGCTTGAGGAACATTTCTTTGGTAACTGCTCTTTCCTTGTTTTATCCTGAGCAAGCCTTAGACTGAAGGATTCATAAAGGATTGGTAAGCATGTTCCTTCCTCCATTCAGAAGTTCATTTTCAGTCCATGTAGATTCTCATGTCTTTCCTTTCTTCTCTCCTCTGGAATTCTGAGCTTGTTCTTCCCCACTTTCTCTCCTCCTCATCTACAGTACTTTATTTAAAAAAATGCTTTGGGCACCAAGTGCCTTGACCTTACTGCTTGCAGAATTCCTGGAAAGGCAGAAATTAATCTCAGTTGGAGCTACAGTTGTCCACCGTGGGCCAGAAGTCATTAGTCAGCAGTTTAAAATCATACATCAATCTTATGTGGATATTTCAGCACCATGGAAAGTTCTGAGCAAAGAGAGGTTGCTTCCACCTCTTTCAGATTTCAGAAGCGGGTCAGCAAAGTCAGCCTGTTAAGCAAGCAAGGATTGCAAGCTAGTGCTTGAACTTTCATATTTTGCTGTCATTGGGCATCTTCCCAATGATATCTCTCCTCTGCAGCTGACAAAAAAAGAAAGGTAGCTGGAGTTTGGGAAAAGCTCTCTAGCTCTCTTCTTGAGAAAAACTCATCCTGTATAGAGTCACATTCTGCTAGAGGGTCAACAAATTGTTTTGTATTGGGAAAGAGCTTAGGGATCCTATTACCTACCCCCCTTGAGAAAGCTATTTTCCTTCCCCTCATTCTCTGACTCTGAATTGCTGTGCATGGCATAGCCTTGTACCTGAAGGTTTCCTTCACGACCCTAAGAACTTTGTCTATTCTCTGCCTGCCACCTAGTTTTTCTGCAGTGTATCTTTAGGGAATATTTTCTCTTAATTCAGCCCTCATAGCTTTCCTGGCCAGTGATAATTGTTGAAGACAGCTTGCTCAGTGGGAACCATTTCTTAAAAGTTATATCAGCTGATTTCTTCGAACACTAAATTTCCATGGTGAGTGTCAACTGGTCCATAGCCAAAAAAAGCAACTAAGAAACAAGCAGCAAGAGGCACTAACCTCCTTGAGACATGCCCACATGTATAGAAGCACAGACCTCTTTTTCAAAAACAAAGAGGAGATAATCTTCAGGAGAAATAATCTCACAACCTTCTAAGAGCAAAGTGGCTATTGGAAAAGAATGAGATATTTTGCTAGAAAGGGCCAAAACATCTGGAAGCTAGTCACCATACAACATTTTGTTATAAAGTCCCATCTGTAAATCTAAACACCCCAAATCTTGGGATTTTGGAGCCCATATTTGCACAATACATTATTCTGCCATTCATTTCCCAGAGAGAGTCTCTTCTTTTCCGCCAATGTGATCAACCTTTGCTTTATCAGTAGTCCCTTCAAACGCAACATTGGAATCATGCTTCTGCTTCAGTTTGGCTTTTGAGCATTTCTGCATGCTGCCTCCATCTTCATCTGCACTCATCCCACAGGCTCTGCTTCCTGATTCCCAGGACTTTTCTGTGGCTCCAGCCATTGATGGGCAAGCAAAGCAAAGCACCTTCTTTCTCCGCTCCCTAATCCAGCTTCCTCTTCTCCTTCTTGCCATGCCTTCCTTTCCCTCCAGGAAGCAAAAGTAGCGGCTCAAACCGAAGCAACAGCGAGAACAGCCGACGAGCCCTGAGTCGGGAGAAGGATCGCAAGTCAGCCGGCGGCAGCAGCAGCGGGTCGGACCCAGCCACCTGGAGCGGGGGTGGTGGGAGTGTCTTGCGGCATGAGCGGCCCCCCAGCCAGCTTAGCCACCGCAGCCACATCTCAGCCACCCCCAGCGAGAGAAGTCCTCGCAGCCACCACTCCTATGGGCCACCAGGGCTGCCTTCTCTTGGGAATTTCCCAAAGCTGGGGGGCAAAGTCTACGCCACCAGTGGGCCACCCGGAGGACCTCCCGTGCGGGAACTTGGCTCTGTCCCTCCTGAACTGACCGGGAGCCGCCAGTCCTTCCAGAAGGCCATGGGCAACCCATGCGAGTTCTTCGTGGACATTATGTGAACAGAAGTGCCTTCCAAGAAAGAGTCCGCGCAGAGGGTTCCTGTTCTGTTGTTGGCAGACTGGCGCAGGACTTTTTTATTTTGAAGCAACGGGGAAGAGAACAAAATCCCCATCCCATCCACCCCTCTGACAATCTTTTGCATGTCACACCCTTCTGACTCTTGATTGTGTTTGCCCGCAAACAGGGAAGAGCTATTCCAGGATGTTAATATCTGCCAATCAGGCGTATTTTGCCAACCTCCCTTTTTTTCCTCTTCGCTTCCCTTTTTTGAATGTGATTGATAGGTGTTCCCTCCACATATCTTAAGCTTTGTTATGCCTAGCACCTTTTCTCAGTGCAATTTTACTGTGTTCTCCTTTGCTTATACAAGGGATTGTATTTTATATAGTACTTAAAAAACAAAAAAAGGAATACTCAGTTCTCCAGTCCTGCATATTTTGCACCTTTGAAGAATATTCCATTTCCTTTCTTTCCAGTCTGAGGAAAAAAGAAACTTATTATGAGGAGGATTTGCTTTGATAAAGACAACACAATTAACTAGAGACTGTGAACTTGGGGTGTGTCTGTGTTCATTTTTTTAAGCAATGGTTGAAGATATCTCTCTAAGTTTGTTTCCTTTTTCCTTTGGGCGATTTTTCATTAAGGTTTTCTTTGCACATGCTGATCCTGGTTCCATACTGGTCTTTTCCTTAAGAAGGAAAACCAGTTTTATGGGAAATTCAGCAGTTTGAAAGCATGCAAAATGCAAGTAGACAAATAAGTACTGCCTACTCTGGCAGGAGAGGTAACAGTGTCCATGTACTTTTGGTATCTAGTCATGCCGGCCACATGACCACGGAAGGGTCCTCAGACGAACCCTGGCTCTTTGGCTTGGAAACGGAAATGAGCACTGCCCCCCTAGAGTTGGTCACGACTGGCAGGGTAACCTTTACCTTTACCAACAGGTTGAATTTCTTCTTTGAAACTGAACTTTTGGGTTGCCTGTGTCACACCTTGAAAGAAGGTTCTGGTGATTGTAGGGCTTCAGCAAGTACTCCAGGCAGTTGTTGCCACAGCAGCATTCCATCCATCACTCTCCTTGCTCTGGACGGAGAGAGAATTGCTACCTTTGTTGGTCACAAACCCTAAAACTGGCATTGCATTTTGCCATTCTCTTTCTCCACAATCTTCCCTTTCTCTTTGGAAGAGATTCCAAAATTCTGCCAATTCTTAGGGCAGAATTAAACTACCCTTTCATTGTCTGGTCTCTTCACCAATGGTCAATCTCTGCCCTGGAAACATATCTCTAGGGGTGCTCCTGCATCCGTAGAAGATTTAGCCCATGTGGGATATTTTTCTTTGACACCTGTGCTGTGTGTTTTAAAAAGATGAAACCTTCATGCAAACATGCAGACATCACCCATATTTTTAAGCTGGATGGCAAGAAGGTGCATGGCTTTGTTAGAAAAGTTTTACCTGTGTCATGGTGTATTTATCTCAGTTTTACTCTTACAAGCTTTGGTTTATCGTGGCTATGTTTGCATCTGGATATTGTTTGCTGTTTCTTTATGGGGTTGGCTCTCTGTCATTGCTCTGAGTTAAGAGCAATGGGGAGGGGGAGGTGCAAAAGTTTTGGTGGAAGATCTGGGGAGCCTGGTTTTCTGAAAGGCCAATCAAGGTAGGAAAGAAAGAAGAGGAATGCTTTAGGAAGCAGGAAAGAATTAGATAGAGGACAGAGTTGTTCTCTGTGTGGCATATTACCTGTGTAATTTTGTCTCCGGCGGAAAATGGTGAATGGCAGAGAGAGAGAGAAAAATATTCCAAGGTTGTTAAATGAATGAGGCCTATTAATAGAATTTCGGATGCCAGCCAGCCATTTGTGCCCCTCTTAAAGGGACTCCATTTCATGGCTCCCTCCATTTTTGTCCATTGGTAATGTGATACTGTGAATAAGCAAATGGGAGTCACAAGACAAAATTGTCCTGTATGAATGCTGCAGTGCCTTCCAACTGTTGTCCCTGTTCCTGGATGCAGGTGATGGGAATCAGTGGGTTCAACTTGGTTAAGGCAGATCTTAGACCACTCCTACATATCAAGAACATGCAGGTGGTTCTCTGTGAATCTCCAAGAACTTGGAGAGACTTTGTTTTACCAGACCTGGTAATCAAAGGAGATCCTTCAAGGTAGCTAGAGCATCTGTGCCCAACCTATGACCCACGCTGGTTTTTCACATATGCCATGCACACTGTTTTGCTCTCTATATAGTTATTTATAGTTGTGCAAGTGAACCAGGTTTCTTTGGCTGGTTGGCTGTTGTTTTTTTAAACAGTTCTGGCTAATACTAGGATATTTGAGAGCTGTGCCTCATGGCAAATTGTGGTAAATGTTGCTCTTTTGAAGGAATTGTATTGTGGTTCCAAATGGTTGATAATATCTTGCTAGGCAGCAGGATCCAATGCAATCATGCAGAGAAGATAGTTCTTATGAGTTAACTGGGGAAAGCATACTAAGGCTTATTGATTCATAAACTACTTTGAAAAGATACGTCCATCCCTTCAAAATGTCTGGCACCTTCATCTTTTCTGTTTCAGAGGGATCCATCTTCCAAATATTTTATCCAGCTATGATGGTGTAAGCTAGCCATGTTTTGTGGGTAGGACCAACTGCCTTGCCTTTATTCCTTCCTCTTGCCAACTAACAAGCCTATTTTGGGCATGGAGAAAACATTGAAATTGGATATTTTGGGTTGGCTGCTTCTTCCCCTTTAAAGTTGCATTTTACTGGATAGTAAGGAATAATGTCAAAGGAACAGGTTAATTCTAATCAGGGATTAGAATGATGGATACAGACTTTATGTACAGTAGAGGAAAAAATAGAAGTAAATGAAATAAAGGCAGGACATGAAATTCCTGCCACCAACTCTACAGGATCTTAGCATTGGGTCAAAGCCAGGATTAATTTCTTAATGATGTGTGAATGACACACATCCCTCATTTTCAATATCTTCATTGTTTCTGAATTGGGGGTGTTTTTTTGTAGATATTGTATGAAAAACCCAATTGTCTGTATAGTTAATATATAGCTGCTTATGTGTAAATGCTATTTTAAACTCTAAAAAAAACTTTTACTTTTATGTGACAAATGCACTTTCGTGATTTTTTTCTTCATTGGTGGTGGTAACATTTTATTCTGAGATATTATATATATATATATTTCTGTTGTCTCTGTCTTTTGTTTATTTCATGAACAGCAGGCAGATTTCTAACTGCTATTTTCTCTTTTCTGATAAGAGTGTATTAATGCTTCAAATCTTACTTGAAGAAAAGGTAAAAAGGCTTCTATCCCTCCACCCTCAGGATATAGCAGATGCTGGGTGCATTTCAACTTCCACCGTGTTTCAGAAATACTTGAAATGGAATGGATCATTGCTTGAAACATCCAGTATACGATACATCAGCATGCAGATCTGTCACAAGGCCTTAGCATGAAGAGTGATGTTGCAGAACCTTAAACTCTATTTCAAGATAGCATAGCTCAAATGATAACCCTTAGATAAAATAGGTCAGGCTTGGTATGTGTAATTGGATGAAAAACCACCAAGAAACCCCACAGCTGCAGTTATGACTCAAATGTTGGGGGCGAAAATCCATCAACTTCTATAGTCTTGCCAGGAAAACTACATGGATGGTTCCTCTTGATGCTTGGAATCAAGCTTCAGAGGTGTGTTTGCTTTTTAGCTGTCTTTGGTCACTTATTTTGCTCAACATAAAGTCCTATATCTGTTGATGTAGGTGGAAATCTCTGCTTCCAAGCTAAAAAACGTACTCTCAGTCGCTTGCATTTCTACCATTGTTGAAATGCTTTGAGCACCTCAGCTGTAGTTCTAGCTTTAGATGTGGAGTAAGTCTTTGGAATTTCCCTCCTTTCCTTTGTCTTCAGGGGCAAGGCTTCCTGGAGACTTAAATCAGGTACCTAGAGAGTAAGCCTCTCCTTCCTTTATCCAGCTACTGTCAATCATCTGTTAGAGAGAGTGTTGTTCCCAGCTGTCTGGGATGGGGTGGACATAGTAGACTAATAACAACTGGAAGAAGGTCACAAATTCTTTATCCAGTTAGGCCCCACTTTTACTGAGCTTTGTATATTTCTCAGTGATTAATTTGTGTTTCACCTCAAAACGGAAGGATTTGCATGAAGAACCTGAGTTGGGTGAATGGACATATCATTTGCCAAGGATGGGAGACTGAGCATTCAAATTGATGGAGAACAAACCCTACTTTCCTGCTTCCTTTAATCAAATCTGGTTTCAACCTTGTGCGTGGAACTGAGAAGCATAAAATGAGAACCATTGGAGGGATTTAGATTAGGATCTTTGTGAGACTTACTAAAAATGCTGTGGAGCAGACTTGGGAATCTCTGTAGCAAAGCAGAAATTGTCACAACCATTTTATAGCAATCTTCTTCCACCCACAGCCACTCCCCTTCACACTAGAGTCCTGTTTATCATCCAAATGTTTCTGGGAAATTCATAAATAGCAAGCAATGTGGTGGTAGAGGAGAAGAATTAAAATAAGCTGATGAAAGAGACCAAATCCTTTTTTTATTTATGGGGTGGTTTGCAATTTGATTCTGACCCCCATCACAAAAGATATGCTGGCTGTTATCACTTACTGAAGCTTGGCATGTTTATATATGTTCAACTTTATGCAATCAGAAGAATGAGCTAAATGAAGTTTTCTCCCACTGTTTGTAGGAATGTATGTAATGAAGTGGTATATGAGAGAATACTACTTTTCAATATGGACTCAAGAGTTTAAGATTGCAAATGAAGCAGTACAGTCTCCCTGGAATAAATTGCTTTACTGAAAATGGGACTTATATATATCCCATCTGCACAGAGGAACATATTTGTATTCATTAAAGCAAATGGTTCCCATATTTCAAACAAAACTACTAACATTTTTGGATTTCTGATTCTTAATAGTGACAATTTTTTTCTGTCTAAGAGAACATCCCAGCAGCAAATCTTAAGAATTTTTCTCTTGCTGCCTCTCTTTGGTATAATCTTGAAAATAGTCTAGCTTGTTCTGCTCTGGTTTAAAATAAAAAATATAACATTTGGGGAGATAGTAAGTGATCAGCAAGCCTAATATGTTGAGCAGCATGGCACCCATCTGCACAGCTGGCTGGGTGTCTTGCTCCATGGAAGCGTAGGTGGGTACAAAGATCACCAAGAAGATGAAGTGAGTGATGGTGGGAAAGGTGATGCCTCTCGCAAGATTGTAATGCTTGGGGGACACTGGTACCATGAAGGTGAAAAGGAAAGAGAGAGAAGCTAGGAGGCTGTTGTGGCCATGGAGGATGGCAAAAGCAGCCCAAGACTGGATTTTGCACTGGAGGAGGACTTGGGAGGAGAAGAGTTTGTAGTTTTTGATCAGGAGGGATGGGAAAGCATAGAGGTACCCAGCACAGAGCAAGATTTCAACCAGGAAGCACCAGGCAACAACAGCCCACGGGCGCCTCCATGCAAGAAAGTGTAGGGCATTTGAACAAATGTCTCCAAAATCATTGGTCATCATGATCTGGAAGGCTTTGACAATGATGGTTGGTGGAGAAGCAAGCATTGAGGCTGAGAGCACAGACAGGCTGCTGCAGACAGGCTTCCCAACATAGAGGATGGAGTTGAGTCCCATCAAGGCAAGGCCGAAGAGGGCCAGAAGACACATGGTTCCTCCTGTGGCCTGCACTGCAGGAGTCTGGAGGTATCTCAGGCAGGTGAGAGTAAAGATGAGGACCAGCAGACCCAGCAAAGTGACCACCAAGGGTTGGGACCAGAAGAGGTATTGCTCGCTGTGGCTGTAGCACTAGCTGCTGTGCTGGGGAGACCATTGGTCCTCAGAGCAGAGACAGCAAGTGGTGTCATCTAGGAAGGAGCACCAGAAAGGACTCAGTGGATTATTTGACAACGTATGCATTAAATGTATTTCTGAGTTCCTAGGATCATACTGCAGGGGATTTTGGAAGTCATCTAGACCAGCTCTTGCTCTAAGCATCTCCTATGCTGGCCATCTGGTCTGCTGGGTTTTCATATTATGTAGGACAACAGGTCTCAACATCTGTAGATGGCAGTTCAGGGAGAAGGTTGCTGACAGGCTTCCACAGGGATGCTAGTTTGTTAAGTCTCTCCAGGATGCATGGACTGTGTGGTGGAGAGCAATTCTTACCTGTGGAGCTGGAGAAAGTGCCTTGCTCACAGTCAATGCAGTCGTAACAGCAGAGATGGAATCCCTTCATCTGACGGATCTGCCCGGGTAGACACATAGTGTGGCACTCTGATGGAGGTGCCTGGATAGAAAGAGAAAGAAGATGCTGTTCCCAATCCATCTTCAATAAAGATTGCTCAGATTCTTATATGGTCTTTCCTCCCAAGCTCAAATCTGTGTCTTTTTTTTTTGTAGCTCTCTTTTTGTTCTCTTTGTGCATCTTTTACTTTCTTTTCTGCTGGCCTGTTCCTATTTCTGTTCCTCTCCCAACCACCAGCATTTAGATAAAACTATTTGGCCCAGGAGAAACACCTCCTTTATTGTATTCTTCTCCTGAAGAGGTACCTTTCACCTTTTGATCTGGGGTGTGAAACCCAACAAGAGATTTGTTGATGTGCAGTGTTTGGCTGAAGTGTCCCAAGCTGATGGGCTCAATCTGATTGTCTCGCCATTTCCACCAGATGACCTCATAGCCCAGATTGATGCTGCGGTTCTGGTTGAAGTGGAACATCTGGTTGCCAAGGCTGAAATTCACTTTCTTTAGCTCATTAACCAGCTGCTGAGAAAAATATGAAGCTGGGTTAGGAGAAGGATCCCTAGAGACAATGATCAAACTTCTATCTTAAAAGACTTCTTTTGCATTTTCAGACCTTCCTCATCTCTTTAGGAGGAAACATCTTGAACCAGAAGGAAGTTTAGACCTGATATCTTTCATTCCAGAGTGCAGGGGATAGAACCTAGTCTAGGAAGGAAGATTCTGGTTGAATATTAGGACAAACTTCCCAACCATATGAGCATTTCAACAGTGGACTCAACATCCTGGAGGGGAGGAGATTCTCATTCTTTGGACAACTTCCAATAGAAGCTAGACATCTGTCTTAGTCTGGATTCCTGCATTGAGTGGGAGATTGAATCGGATGGCCTCAGGGGAACCTTTTACCATGTAATTCTAAGGAACTGAGCTTCCTCCAGTGATCCAGCTCTGCCCTCAACCACTTTCTTCCACTACTTCTTGCCCTTGTACAGAAACAGACTGTTTAGAAAGGAGCTGATCAGAAAGCTATTTCAGTTGTCAGACTATGAGTCCTCTTACAAAATGACTGCTAGCTTCAAATCTGTGCTACTCACTTTCTGCTTCCCCCGCACTGGTGGTATTGCTGGATCTCCGTCTCACCTACCTCACCAGGCTTGAGGCTGCTGTCTCTACAGTGCTGTCTCTGGCAATGCAACAGTTGGTGGAGTGCATGTGCTACACTACACAGTGACATAAGCGACATATACAGCAAACACCTGGTAGTTATCCAGCACCGCTGTGATATTTTGATCCCAAACATACTTGCACTGCTCACAGGGTGGCCCCTGAATGTCAGCACTCATCACTTCTACTTGTGTCTGAGATGCCTGGCAGTAGCTGTCCTCCTGGGTCAGGTCTAAGAGGTTGTGGACATACTTTTGGAAGCCAGCGATCTCCCCTCCCTTGATGACAAAACCAATGACTGTCCCAATGGAGTGGCTGCGGTACAGGGTGGTGACAGCATCAGACACTACCCAGGTTTGGGTGGCTATCCACACCTTTTTGCCCAAGTCTAACTTGACCCACATTTGAAAGAGGGCTCAAGCTGCTTGGTAATTGGAAAACAAGATTATAACATTGACGTTGGTTTCATTGATTGCCTGGATCATCTGCTTCAATCGTTCTAGACACCTGGGTCCCAAGATTTCTGAAGGAATCACCCCTTCATAGGCAACACAGATGCTTCTGTTGGCCACCATGGAGGATAAGAGGCTGAGGTTTTCGCAGCCATATCCATCATCACTGACCAATACAGAGATCCAGTTCCACTTGAAGACTCCCAGGAGCTGCACCATAGCCTCCAGCTGACTTGTATCACTGGGCATTGACCAGAAGAAAGAGGGGTACAGACCCTCATTGCTCAACTTTTCAGTGGTGGCACCATAGCTGACCTTGAACCAGAAGACAACAGTCATATCAGATATTCAGTTGGGTTTATTTTAATGATGAAAACTGCCTTATTCCAGATCTGAATATCTGACCAGATGTCTACCTACATAAAACTAGATTCTACATTTAACGTTTTTATTAGACCCCCCACTTTTAAAAGTCTAAGTAAGATAAGGACATCCCTGTATTGAGCTTCATTTCTGGGGATTTCAAAGATATGTTAATGAGGTTCTCTTGCTAGCAATACTGAAATGATTGGCCCTTGCCTTCTGGGGGGCTGTTTTTCAGTTCCACAGTCTAATTTATAATCCCACATTTCCTGATGGTCTTCTGTCCATGAACTATTTGGGTATGATCCTGCCTAGGCTGAAGTTGGGCTATTTTCAGTGTATTAGCATTTAATTAATGAGAATGACTTTAAATGCATAAAATAATGCAGATCAAATTTTAATGTAATTTAAATGTTTATAATTCAATTTGTTTTGCATCCTTATTTTTTTAATTTAATCAGTGTTCATTTCTATTTTCAGAAGTCTATTAAGGAAACACCTTTCCAGGTTGACTTTTGTAAAGATTTGGATAAGTTTCTATGAGTGTTTAAAAGAATCCCTGAATATCAGCCCCTTCTTGCTTATAACCAAACAAAGCTTGGAATCAGTTCCTAGGCTGACTCCTTTATTTCCTAATACTACCCCAGCTGCAGCTTGGGGAGAGACCCTGAGAGTTTCACTCCAGATTTACAGGTGTCAGAATGGGTCCCCCTGTTGGGTGTCAATCCCCCTCTTTACCTGTGGGATCAGAAAGAGGCTGAATAGCCTTGCTGTCACCATGCAGAGCTCTGAGTTGTGAGGTCCTATGACAGCCATCACACGCATTTGGTTGTCTGCGTAGTCACAAAGGACCCCAAGGCTGGTAGTCCCAGCTTTGGACAGAAAAAGCAGGCTTGATTGGAGAGTCAGCCTTGGTTCCATGCAATTGTCATAAATTTCATAGCCCAGCCTGATCCCTGGCAGCAGCATTGTGGAATTGTTGATTTCTTTGGTGGCAAACTTCATCCCCAGAGCCCAAATTGGGCCAGCTGGATGGATCCTGTGAAGCAAAATGGGGAGATTTGGTGCTGGTCCAGTGGTGATGGTGGCATTCAAAAGGGTAAGTTGAAGGTTTGCAGAAGCACATCATTAATAATGTTGACCTTGCTTATATTTTGCTATAAAAAATTATATAGAGTTTACATGACTTAATAATAAACATTATACTGCATATAATAAAAATATTGCATAATAATTGTGCACATAATGACTTTGATTTATACCTGTTATTTTTCTGCTCACTTGCTGGCTTAAGGAAGCATTTAAGGCAGTTTACATCTGTAAAATAAAATGCAAAATATAGCTGTAAGATCATTGCAGTTAAAATCAAAATCGGTGTCATTAAAATATCCCAAAGACTAACTTGATCTTTGAGCAGGAAGTCAGAAAATAAATAGGATGGGGGAATGGAATGGACTATGGGCTTGCTTGGAAAAGCCCATCACTGCTTGGCTGTCAGTCACCGAGAACAAATTTTGCTGTTGTACTTCTGTATTTATCCTGAGTGTTTAATTGGATCTAAAAATCCTGCATTTTTGCTTCTCATAATTGCCTTCTATTGACTTTGTTCTTACCTCCCACAGTTGTAAAGCCCTGGCAGATTCAGGCTGGACTGGCTGTTAGTGCCAATTCTGAATGGGAACAAGCCACCCAAGATGTAGTCCCCTGGCCTTCTAAATTGGGAAGACATACAGTGATGTTCCAAAGCTAGGGCACAATTGAAACCAAGGCTGAGCACTAGCAAAAGTATCATTTTTCTGGCTGCATTGAAAAGCAGCTTTTGAGTAAACAGCAGTTCACCACAACAGGAACCCTCTTAGAATGCTTAAAATAATTATGAGTTGCAGGGAGGGACTGCCCTAAGAGAATTTGTTTAGCAAAATATTACATTCTCATAGATGTGGTCTGGATATTCCCCATGCTAATGCAGTGTTCCACACTGAATTGCTTGGCAAACCATGTTCCAGGTCTTCTGCATTTGAATGCAAAACTGGAGGTGCTCCCCAAAGGCAAATATCTGGATTCTGTACAGGTAGGACTGCAATGCAAATTTCAGGGTCTACAAAGACCAAATGTCTGTGACTTGCTACAGTAATACATACTGTGATGTGAAACATTCAGGTCTCATCATCAAATGATGAAGCCCAATGTCTGAAACGGTTGAATTATACCCAAACCTATGTTTGCATTGCAAAATTTATCCAGAGCCAAAAATGTTCTGTTCACATTGTCCAATACCAGAGCCACCACGTCTCTCTCCCTCTTTTCTTTCTCTGCAATTGCTGAACATAGAACTATCCCCAAAAGTAGCAAATGACATGTGCAAACTGCGGCATGCCTAGACTTACCTTCATTATCCCAGCAATGCTACCAAAGGTTTGGGGGCTAAGAAGGGTCTGGAGGTGTCAAATGCTAACCTGGAAAATATTCAGAGTAGAGTTCTAAATCTCTTTGCAGCCTTCTGACAGAGCTGACAGCCAACTGCCAAGATTTCTTCAAGATCCCTTGATGTTTTTTCTCCATGTAGGACATAGATGAGTGAAAATTCTGGTGCTTTATCTAGGGGGGTGGGCTTTCCCTGCTTCCAAGGCCTTCCCCCTCTGTTCATCCAAAATAATTCAGTTCAGGGGACCCAATTGGCACCTCCATCCCTCCAATTCCCCAGCCTGACAATATGAGGCTAATATTGGGCAGTTTGCTTTAATTAGTCTCCCTGTTCAGATCTACTCCCAGATGCACTGCTTGGAATGGGACAGGCCGGTCTGCTTTTATTACAAAAGGCCAAGAGAGACATGGGTGCGTAGTGAAGATGGAGAGAAGAGTCTTTCTGTCCCTAACTTGTTCCTTGCCTTCTTCCAGCTGTCAGAGCTCCAGAAAGAGAACACAAGTGCCGTAAGTTGCAGTAGAGACGTTTATTGAGCAATGCAAGAGGTAAGGACAAGAGTTGCTATAGAATGCATTCAGACTCTAGAGGAAGTTCCTTAGGACACCCCAAATAAAGCACTTGTAATTTAAACAGATAGGAGGTAGAAAATACAAACATATATACCTTAAATACATTGGTACCCAGAAAGAAATACATTGTGGAATGCTCCCAAATCACAGTGACAAAAATATCCCACTTTGAAAATATACACATAAACAAACATGCCTGGATTGTCTTAATATCAGAAGTACAGCAAAAGCCTTAATCTGTGCTACATTTCATTGCTTTTAATGTTCAGTCTTAGTGTGAAAGAGGCACTTCTTTCCCACTTCCTTTTTTAAAAAAAATGCAGGCAGAGATTCAGGACATAACCAGTGGGAAAAGGGTTACTCAGAAACCACTGAAACCAATTGTTGGGGTGAGTTCAGATCCACCCATAAAAAAAGAACGAAGCAGAAACTTGAGAACTAAAAGTGGTATGGTTGTTTCTCATTGCAATGAATACTGGCTTTAAATACTGCCTTTGCTTTAAAGGGAGCATGTATGGACTCCTTCATACTTCATTCTTCAAAGCAAAAACATAGCTTACTAGTTTATACCCCAGCCTCCACTTCGATATGCTAGATATTTGAAGTTATAAGTATTAGCAATAAGTACAAAGATTGGTTACCAGATCTATAAAGAAATCAGGTGTTCAGCACACTAGTGGCTCGTTTTGTTTTCTTTTTGGCCCATAGCACAAAAAATATGTCGTGTAGTTCCTGGGCCAAGATCTATGACTTGGAAGAACAGAACAGAACTCGCCTCATAATTCAGTTGTCAAAGGAAGTGATGAAGCAACAGAGAAGGTGATTCTCTGGTTTGATTTCAGCCTCTTTCCAAACCAAGCCAAGCCAATGCGCCCTTATGTAGGAAGCTGTGAAAGTACAGCCCAAGACTATTTAAAGTGCATTGCTAAGGTAGAAGGAGATAAGTTAGATGTGTGAAGAAGAGTTAGGAGATAACCAGAAAAGAGGATAATGAAAGCATAAAGGGCATTTTGAAAAGGAGAACTGGAACACCTGATTTATTTAGTCAGTGCTAATCAGTAGATTGTCTTAACTGCTTCTAGTCCAAAGATCGTGTGCTTTCCAGTTGCTGAGCAGCAACACAACTGTCAAATAATCAGCGCATGGGTAATCATCAGGTTCATTTTTCAACCCTCCAAGTTTATCCTTAGAGTCATAAATTGAAGGGAGACGCTAGCTAAGTTTCCAGCCTTAAGAGAGATTGTGCATGGAGATTTTGGGCATATTTTCCTCTTGTACATTTGGCAGAGGATCAGCAGTTCTTTTTTTTTTTTAGATTTTGCTGGGCATTTCTTTCTCAAACACACAATTACACATAAAGCTGCTTTCAGGAGTGGGCTTCAGATGCTAAACCCCAACTCCCAGCATCCTTGTGGAGCTAAGAACTAAGGCTCAGGAACTCCTAGGAGGGCTCCTTTGACCCAGTCCTGCTATAAATGATCACAGATGCCTCTTGAGCAAAAGCATCCATATTTCCCTGGCTTTGAATGGCTACATTCAAAGCCTTATCAATGGAATTGCATTTCTTGGGCTGAAAATTCCTCCACCATAATACTTGATTGTGGGTGGAAGAATGGCTCAGTCAAACCCAGGCAAGATGAGTTGTTCAGTTCAGATGTCTTCACACTCAGGTAAATTCTCCCACCCTACTTAAAATCCTTTTCAAAGGTTAAATTGATTGTAAGAAAGTTGCCCCTTCATGAAGCAAACTCTGGCATTGATTGATAGATTGACAGCAGAAAGGAAAACCTTGCCATGGGTTCCAAATGTTCCTCATCCTGGAAAGGAATTGGCTGTAAAAATCATGATGGGTTGTGGACAGAGGCCAGGAGAGAGAGAGGGAGAGAGAGAAAGAAGGGACTGAATGCATCTATGGATCAAATCTTTTGGAAGAAGGAAAAAAAAGGTAGAAGTAAAGCAGCTGCTTCTGATTGGAGAAAGAGCATAAAGGCTTTTTATCTTGGTGTCAGAAACCCAAACAGGGCCGGTCTGAAGACCTCAGAGCTTTCCTAGAAGAAACCTGATTGACAAGAGCAGGATATTATTCTTGAGTAGGCCTGTGCTGCAGCAGCAGAAATCTGTGCAATAGCTGTTGCTCTCAGATGAGCTCCTATCCCTTAGAGGAGGTTGAGGAGTTTGTGCTGAGTGTAGAGGCTTTCCGTGATATCGTAGACCCTGCTTATGCTGGGCAGAGCCTCACCAAGCATCTTGATTGCCTCCTCAGCGGTCCCCACTTTCATGTTTTCCAGGAAGGCATTCCGGGTGGGCAAGGCATAGAAGGCCATGGTGGCTGCCTTGCGGACGATCCAGGGGTGGTAGTTAGCTAGGGAGGCATTGTAGGAATCTGTGCACAGTGCTGACGTCCTGGAGCTTGGATTGCTAGTCCGCAGACTCTCCAGAAATAGATGCAGCCAGCGGAGGGCCCGGTGGAGGCGAAGGATAGTTCGGCAGCCTGAGCTGGGGTAGCTGCCAGCCTGTGTCAGGTCCACCAGCCCATTAGCCAGCTCATAGTTCACCATGGCTTGGAGGGTAATATAGTTCTCCTGCTGTTCACTGCTGCGGAAGTTTTCCATGATCTGGATCTTGGCTACTGCATCTTTGCAAATGAAGGAGAAGATGGGGCCCATTGTATTTAGAAACCTCCATGGAGAAAAAACAAGATGTGGTCATGATAAAATAATGGGAATGTACATCCCCTTCCAAATTTTGTCAAGCTACAACACCTATTGGACATGTTGGCTGGGATAAAAAGAGTTGAGGTCCCAGGACAGTTGGGCAGCCAAAGGGCCAGGGTCTCCGAGCTCACATGAGAAACACATGCAATGCAATAAAATCTCATGTTAACAAACTAATTGGGGTCAGAAGGGTGTTGTTTCTGTAATTGGCATATTTTGTGTAATTTACGTCCTTTATGCAATTGCATCAATTGCCCAGACTGTCTTGGAAACAACTGACCATCTAGGGTGAAGTCTAAACTAGAGAAGCTCAAGGTTTGATTGTACAGAGCACAACACCAATGATCTCTTGCTAATCTTGTTTCCCCATCACCTTTTTAAACTGCAGATTATAATATCCAAGGTAGGATTTGAGCCCAATTTTAATTGGGTCAGCAGCATGGTTTTGTTCACATGACCTGCTTCCTTCTGGTTAATTTAACTATGGTTTCCCCAAATGACAATTCTTTTCCTCGGGGGTGTAAGCGTTAAGAGTGGCTAGCCTGTCCAAGAAGCCAGAGCTCCTCACTTCACCCTCCTGTGACATAGGAACTGCCTTCGTTTTTCCGCCGGTTCCTCTGATCTGCTCTCTTTTCTCCCAGCAGCAGGACGGGTGGGGTATCCAGGTCCTGAGTCAAGCCACGCGGTGAACGTACCTGACGAGTCCTTTCCAGCCCCCGAGGTACGGGTCCATGAGGATTTCCTCCTTGCTGTCCAGGCAGCTCTGGAACAGGACCAGCACGCCTTTCAGGCCGTGGACGTCCTCGCCGTCGGCCATGGTGCAGCTCGGACAACGGGGAGAGAGGCTCGCGGAAGGTGGCGAAGGGCCCCGAGGGGAGCGCCGAGGGGGAAGGTGGTTCTGTTGGAGATGGAAATAGTCAGAAGCGGGTTCCAGGCGCTCCGCGGAACGACGCGAGTTCTGAATGATCGCTGCAAAGGGAGCTGCGAGGGGAGGGTGTCCAGGGCCAGTTTTGGAAGGCTGTCAAAACATCCTGCTTCAGGGCAGAGCCTCCCTTTCCAGTTTACGAGCAAAGCACGTGTCTGGGTCTTGGGGGGGAGCGGGGCATTAGTCACCAGACCGAACAGGTTGAGCTGGTCCAGGGTTTTCTCCGCCGTGCGGACTTCAGACGAAAAAGGGTTTGAAAAGGCCCGGCTCAGCGCACGGAGCGGTCCCTTTCCTGAGATCGAGCCTGGTTTGGGGGTGAATCTCGTCTAGTTGGGCGCGGACAGTGTGACCCAGGCGGCTGGGCTTAGTCCTAATCCCCCCGTCAGTCCACACGAAAAGCGGCTCGGCTTCGCGGGAGCCAAAAGCCGCCGCCGCAGCTGCACTGGCAGGCTTCGGCGCGTGGTGTGAGTCCACGTCCGGATTCAGGGCGGAATCCGGGAGCCGGCGAGCTTCGGGGACGAAGCGAGGCACTCGGCGGGCCAACCCTGCCCTGCCCAGCCCAGCGGGAGGATCGCCGCCCGCCTTCCATCGGCGTGCCAGGGGAGCTCCGCCAGGGAGCCTCTTGCCTGCTAAATCGTCCCGAGTTTCAGCCAGTACCGAATGTTCATAGGAAGCGCGCCGGAGGGAGGCTCCGGTTCCGGGCGTGCTTTGAACTCGGAGGCTGCCGAAGCGGCCCGGGAGCTGCCCCACGCCTATCGCCGGGGCAGCCGTCTGAGCCCCCGCCGCCCGGCTCGACAGGTCTTTCCCCGCTAGGCTGCTCCTCCTCAGCTTTAGTCGCGCCCCGCCCAACTAGAGGAGGGGCTTCCTCCTCCCAGGGGGCTTCCCTCCTCTCCCCGGCCAGCGCTTCGCTCACCTTAGCAACCCCTTCGTCCTTCCCTCTTGAGCCGGCCCCTTTCTGAAGGCCGCCAATAAATGCCTTCCTCGTGCCTGCTTTCCCGCCTTCTTGCTCCCGCTAGCCAATCGGGTTCCGCTGGCCGGCTTTAGCGGCTGCCCGCCAATAAGGGCTCGAGGGAGCGCTTCCGGGAACGCGGCTCGGCGGGTGTGTCGCTCGGCGTGTCTACGAATAGACGGTTGAGTCGCCTTTGGTGGCTTTATTAATCGCGTAGTTGTACAGTATTCAGCTTCATTGCTCCAGTTTTCGGTTTGGGTCCGTCTGATTATCTTGGGAAGTCCGAGTAAAGCCGTGTTTTTGCTATAGAAACGTTTTCTCTTTTTTTTCCTTGATCCGGAGGGGAAAAAAATTGGAACGCTCTACACTTTTCGTTAATCTATGCCGTGTCGCCCAAGACGGCCGTATTGCGCACGCGCGGCCGTCCAGTGGCGTCGCGCGCGATGGGCCCGGGAGTAAGGCGAGTGGTGGGAAAGGTGGTTGCTTCTTGCGGGCGGAGTGGTGAGGACACGCTACCTTTCCAGGTTGGACTACACCTCCCAGCATCCCCAGGGTGCCCGAGGAGGTGCTGAACAGTGGGGTTCACGTCTGCCTGCGTGCATGGCCACTGGGGTCGATGGGCCAGCCCTGGACCGCGAGAATTGGGAGGTGTGGTTGGCGGCCTCGGGGCCTCGCAGTAACCTTACACTTTGCAGCATAAATCACGTCGTATATCCTGCACGTACACATAGGACAGTTCGTAGTACAGTGCAAACTGCAGTGCAAACTACGCGTGACGCGTACAGATTTCCCCCCCTTGCTTGCGTGGCTCAGCACCGTCTTTCGCTTCTCTCCAGGAGACCTTGGATGAGTCCGCCTGGAATGCGCGGCCGGTGATCGCTGCAGAGCCTTGGGAAGCCCTCCTCCTTGCGGGATGCCTGAAATAAAAGTCACTCCCCTGGGTAATTAATCCCCTTTGGGCTCGGAAAAGGAGAAAATGGGAGTCTGAGGTGGCTGCTTGGGAGATCTGACACCCGAAGCCATCCTGTGGGCAGGGTGGAAATTTCCCACGTTGAGCACTTTGGAAAGGCTGGTTAGCAAATTGCTTTGGATTCGTGGATTCAGTAAACGTAACAGTGGTTGTGTTGAATCCCTGTCCCAAATTGGTCCAAATACGTGTTTTCATACTGTATTTGGGAGTAATGAAGCTGCAACTCCCTGTATGGAAGCTTGGGCAGGCGATTTTGTTTTAAAGTGTTTTACCAGTTACCCTCCGTCACTTATTCTGCTCACCTGTGTGGAATTCCTGGCTTGCTTAGCGTTACTGCAGAAGTGGTTTATACCAGTGAGGTTATCAGTAAAGGCCTGGATTTTCTAAGCAATTCACTTCTCTGTTCCCTCTCTCTCACTCAGTCTACCTCTTGCTTTTTCAGGAGCTGGCCAAGATGTGGGTCGCAGCTGCATCCTTGTGTCCATTGCAGGGAAGAACGTCATGCTGGATTGCGGGATGCACATGGGATTCAATGACGATGTAAATCGGATTGGCACATGGCATGCTCTGCTCAGGCTAGCATGTGCACTAAGGCTGGCTTGAGGTTACTCCAAAATATACATGGAGGATTGAACTTGGAGTATAGAAAGGCTGGGCTCCATCTTCTATGAACCTCTCCCCTCCTAGTGAAAGGCTGTGGGATGGTATTTGTAATCCCTCTAGATCTATACTTTGTGGGTTAACTTTGGGGGATGGGGAGCATTTTCCCCCAGATGACTTTCTGAATGGCAGTTTCCCAATCAAAATATTTGGAACCCTTTCCTTTTTGGAGTATGGATGCTCAAGGCCACTTCCTGAGTTGCCCTTCCCCAATAAGGCTTTGAGATGCGAATGGAATAATTTGCATTGTCTTTCCTCTTGTGAATGGGGCTCTGAACATTCATCCTCCAGTATTACTGGATCAAAATGTTACTGAAATGTGTGGCTGATGGATGGGAAGGAGAGAACTAGAGGAAGAAAAAGCCCACAAACAACTTAACTTCTTCATCCTTATTTCTTCTAGAGGCGCTTTCCTGACTTTTCCTACATCACTCAGAACGGAAGGCTGACTGATTTCCTGGACTGTGTCATCATTAGGTCAGCACATCTCTCTTGTGTTATAAAGTGAAAAAAAAACTTAGCACTGTTTACTAAGTTGACTTGACATGTGCTGGCTGACATGACCTCCTGTAGAACAAGTTTGATTGTGTGCTGGGCTTTGTCATCCTGTATTACCCCATTTCACGTTTGCAGATGTCAGTGATATCCTTGTGTTTCCCCAAATAATAACTTCAGAACCTCTGGAATTCTTGTACACTTGACACAGGTTTTCCTGCTGTGCCTTTCCAGTTCTAGGATTCTTCATATTTGTTTTTCAGAAATTCCATATTTTTGTTTTCCATTTTCACTTTCCAGTTCTGTCTCTTGCTATGGTTCTTAGAGATTTTCAGTTGGAGGGTTTCCTGGGCTGGATGGTTGTCTGATGTAGCTTATTTATTAGATTGACATTTTAGAAACAGTTTTAAAAAATAAAGCACATTAGGTTAATTTTTCAAGCTGTATTGATTTCTGAATAGTTGTTTTCCTACAGTGCTCAGAAATAGAATTAACAATTAGGCAAAACAGTCTCTGCTGAAATTCTATTAGCATTTAAAAGCTATTATCAGGTTTTATTTGGAAATTGGGCTATAATCCTGAAGATGCCACAGATCAGTTCTGAAACCAGTTTCATTTAATAGAATTGTACTCCAAAACTAATGTGGAGTTGAACTAAATCTCCCCGACTGAGTCTTTCTTAAAACCCATCTTGGATACATGTTGCTTGCAGTCATTTCCATCTGGATCACTGTGGGGCCCTTCCCTACTTCAGTGAGATGGTTGGCTACGATGGGCCGATTTATATGACTCACCCAACAAAAGCCATCTGCCCCATTCTCCTGGAAGATTTCCGGAAAATCACGGTGGACAAGAAAGGGGAAACCAACTTCTTCACATCCCAGATGATCAAGGACTGCATGAAGAAAGTGGTGGCTGTTCACCTTCATCAGACAGTCCAGGTAGGGAGAGCTGATCTGTAGACTGCACAGCTCACACCCAGCATCAGGTCTGAGTTCAAGCAAATTCACCACTGCCAACAGCACCCCCAAACCTGGCCCTGCAAACCATGAAAGTTTCTCCAAAACCACAAACTTCACCTTGCTTCTTTTATCACGCCTTTTCTCTTACGTGAATA
>JANHZU010005222.1:63861-75049 GCA_032468055.1 Acrochordus granulatus | reverse complement strand
ACCCCACCCGCCCTACATTGGCAGCTCTATTTACTCTGGGTTGTGTGCTCATCCATGTTCAGATCTATTCAACCACAGCTCTGGTTAGACCAGGAGAGGGGATCCTTGGTCAAGAAAGGCGTACCTCATTCTGGGGACGTGAGCCAAATTCTGACTGTAATGGAAGTAAAAGCATTTTGAGGTGTACATTGTATAAGTATATATTGCAGATCCTCTTATTTTTGTAGTCATGAGAGGAGCAGGAAATGACATGCTCTGTATCATAACGTGGCACAAATGACACACTATATAATTTGCTTAATCTGTGCAGTGACTTCATTGTGTTGCGATGTCATCATGGCTTAACCTGGACATCTAGTGACGTTGGTGGTAAATTGCCCAAATGTGCTATTAAAAAAACCAGTTGTGTTGACTCAGTTTAATACCTGGCTAGATCTAGTCAGGTTCTGACTGAATTCTGGAGATTCTCAGTTGGAGAATCTTGGAAAACTGATTCAAAATTTTGAAAAATTTGGAAAACTGATTTTGATACCCTTCAAAAAGGGTATGCTTTTTGTCAACAAAAGTGCTGCTTTGTTGTCACTTTCTGTTTTTCCAGTCCATTAATAGTCTCAGTAATAAGTGCATGTATCTGTTTTTAGGTGGACAGCGAGTTGGAGATTAAGGCCTATTATGCTGGCCATGTCCTTGGGGCTGCAATATTCCAGATTAAAGTCGGTTGTGAATCGGTGGTTTATACTGTAAGTGACCTGGATGAAATGGTCCTGTATCTCCATGGTCCCTTTTAACCCGAGCTTGGTTTTCTGTGAGGTCCTTGTTGTCAGGTGGAGCTGGCGAACCTGGGCATGATGACATCCTGTCGCTACTGGGTTGAAAGATCCACACAGATGCAATGAGCTGTTGGTTCGATTGCTCAGACCCTGAGCGTTTTAGGAGCTGGATGAGGAACTGCCTTTCCTACGTGACTAGAAATTAAGTCATGACAAAGGACTCCAAAGGCTGATCTCTAAAGGCTTAATAATCTTATAACCTCACGTCTGTACTGGATGAGCACTCAAAGACGTTAACCGAATTGAGGAACAAAAAAGTTAAAATTCTGTCTTCGGCAGGATATTACCATTCTCATAACACGGTGAAGTTTTCCTTTTGAGGGCCTATTGTTGTTTCTGCTACCCCTTGACCTTTTGCTCAAAGGCAGCGCTCAAGGCAGAGAACATGAAGTAAAAACAACCAAGTGCAAAGGGCTGTAAAGTCTGCCCCTGGTGGACCCATGTGGCCATTACAAGTTGCAGAGGAGAGTAAATTCCGCCCTCTTGTGGCTACAGCGAGGTACCGCTGCAGCAAAGAAAATCTTTGCTAGAAAGGAAGCTAGCAAACACTTTCTTTCGAATTGTTTCCTGGTTTCCTCCAGTGTTGCATTTGTCCATGCTCTTTAGAAGACCATTGAAAGCACATCTCTTTAGCCAGATCTTTAAGTATTAATTTGCTTTTTTTTCAACATTTGTTTTAAGTCCCTAGTTTTTATCTGTGGGGTTGCTTTTTTTTACTGGGAACCTTTGATATGAAAAGAAGAGAATGTAATGTAAATGGAATAAAAAAATTTTTCCTTTTCTTTGTTAGGGTGACTACAATATGACACCAGACAGACACTTGGGGTAAGCACTTTGAATTCAATAGGAGAAATTGCTTTTGATAACTGATTTACATCCATTTATTTTGAAAGGATGTATTGCAAAAATAAAATCCCTTATGTCTGTAATTTGCTTTTAAAATATTGCATATGATAACAGTCCAAGTTGGCAGAAGGTGATTTTTTTTAACAGAGGAATTCAGCAATTGGCATATTATATACTAAAACCTTGTTTTTCAGGGCTGCTTGGATTGACAAATGCCGCCCTGACCTGCTGATTTCTGAGTCCACATATGCCACCACCATCAGGGATTCCAAACGCTGCAGAGAACGGGATTTTTTGAAAAAGGTCCACGAAACCATTGAGCGTGGTGGAAAGGTAGGTTACACAAGAGGTTTTGAACTGGGTTGCTCCAAATTGAGAACCATCTGCAATGGAAAAGCTCATTTGTGGGCAAAATAGCAGAAGCTGGCTTGTAGGGCAATATGAGGACAATCTTGGTCTTTGATATTTTCCTTGTATCACAGCAATGTGAAAAAGAGAGAGAATCATTTAAAACAGAAAGTGGCTTTAAATAGAAACTGGAGGAAAAATCACAACTACTTTTGCTGCCTCTGTGCAGTTTGAGGGGCTGAGAGAGGCTGTCTTGTCTCTCCACCACTCTCTAAAATAAAAGCAAGGATGACAGTGAACTGCAGTTTTCCACCTGACCTTGATTCATTCTCTCTGTCCCTCCCTCCCTTCCTTTCCCTACAGGTCCTGATCCCAGTCTTTGCTCTGGGCCGGGCTCAAGAACTCTGCATTTTGCTGGAAACATTCTGGTAGGCAAGCAGCCTTTCATCCTTTGACTTAAAACCATCATTCCTTCCCTGCTGAAAGAAAGCCCATGCTGCTTGTAGGAATCTTCCCTCCCAGAAATTGTGATTGGCTTATAGCCTGCCATAAACACGCCAGGCTTTTGTCGCAGCAGAATTTGACTGTAAAAGTGGAGAAGATAAAACAGGGGAGGCAAAAAAGTATGGCAGCCAAAACACGCCCCTCTTTTTTCCTGTTTGAAGCTGAATAAAGAGCAAGGAAACCGAGGCAGAGCTCTTTCTTTTTGCCCTGCCTTGAAATGCAAGAGTCACATGCTGCTCCTTCTCTCTCTCCCTTTCCTCACCCAAGGGAGCGCATGAATTTGAAGGCACCCATCTACTTCTCTACGGGGCTGACGGAGAAGGCAAATCATTACTACAAGCTCTTCATCACTTGGACCAATCAGAAGATCCGGAAAACCTTTGTCCAGAGGAACATGTTTGAGTTTAAACATATCAAAGCTTTTGAGAGGACGTATGCAGACAATCCTGGACCCATGGTATGCACATGTGGTGTGTGTGTGTGGTGGGGGGAGGCAGCATTTAAAATCACAATATGCTTGTTTAAGGGACTGGGGAAGAGGAGGTTCACTCTGAATCCCCAATTTAGTGATGGGTTGTTTTATCTAAGATCTCTCTTTCATCCCCAACTAGGTTGTATTTGCTACGCCAGGGATGCTGCATGCAGGCCAGTCACTCCAGATCTTCAAGAAATGGGCTGGCAATGAGAAAAATATGGTAGGAGAGACATGTCCACTTGACTGCCCCATTAAGACATAAATTGCCCTTGTCTTTGAAGATTTGCTTGCATTTTTCATGCTTTCATCAAAAAGGGTTAAAGCATTATTTGAACCGTGGTACTTGGGGTGTTAAAAAACAGGCTGCCTGTTAGATCAGTCCTAAAGCCCCCTGAGCCCAGCAATCTCCTTCTGAAAGAACAGTTAACTCAGTCTCTGCTAGTCAGAAGTAGACTGCTATTGAACGTGGAGATTTCATTCTTCTAATAATAGTAGCTAATAGCTGCTGAGAGATCAGTCTTCCTTACAGTTATTTGTGTATGTTGTGTGGGGAGCTTATTTTTCTTCTCAAAGCTATTATGGGCTCCTTTAATTTTCCTCTGGTTTTCTCCCCAGGTCATCATGCCCGGGTATTGTGTCCAAGGAACAGTGGGCCACAAAATTTTGGGCGGGCAGCGGAAGCTCGAAATGGAAGGAAGACAAATTGTGAGTGGAATCATCAGTGAGAAGGGGGTCCAAATGATCAACTGCAGTTATGTATTGGTTCTCTGCCTTTTAAAACTGAGACTATGTCAGTTTTCCTTAAAAAGGAGATGGGTTGTAATTCTGTATTTGCTTATTTTACTCTCAGTGAAATTCTGCTATGGTAGAGCAAAGTGATGTGGTAAGGTCCAAAATCGGAAACAGGAAATCTAAAACAGGAAAAAAAATACTGTTGAAGAAATCTTAGCTGTTTAGCAGGAGAGTTCAGCATCATCCTTTGCTCCTGATTAGTTTGCTACATACAGAGAGATTTTTAAAGAGTATGGAAGCATTCAAAGTTGCTTCCTCTAAATAGATGTTGCCCTGCCCAACTCAGGCACTTGGCTTGAGGCGGCTGGCATGTTGCCTCCCAAGCAACATGTTTTCTGATGTTTTCTGTTCCCCATAGCTGGAAGTGAAGATGCAGGTGGAATATATGTCCTTCAGCGCACATGCCGATGCCAAAGGGATCATGCAGCTGATTCGCCAAGCCGAGCCCCGGAACGTCCTGCTGGTTCACGGCGAGGCAAAGAAGATGGAATTTCTGAAGCAGAAAATTGAGCAAGAATTCCGTATGTGTCCAGTCTGAGTCGGAATGTTGGGGGACTTTTTTGACAACCTTCCATCCTCTGTGATTTGCAAGGGATTCTCAAAAAATAGAAAACTTGAATGGATTTGATGCAGAAGACGAACTGGCTTAGAGGGAACCCAGTTCTGCGTCAATCAATGAGGGCAGCTCAATGGTTGAGTGCAGATTTGCAAGTGTGGGATGGGCCATCTTTTTGATTCAGTTTGGCATTTCCTGTGAAAAGTAACATACAGTGGAACCTCGGATTGCGAGCACCTTGGTTCATGAGATTTTTGCAAATTAGATTATTTTAATAAAATTTTAATTCGGTTAACGAATGACAACTCGCAAGACAAGCACTGCATGATGAGCTTGTGCAGGTAATCTCACAACGGAGCCAATGATTCTTCTCTCACTGCGTAAAAAGCGTAAATGAAAGTCGTTCAAGAGAAAGAACTTGAAGTTCTTTCTTCAAAGTTCTCAAAGAACTTGAGACTCAGATTCCCCTTCCAGGCAATCCCCTTCCCCCTCCTCTCCTCTCCTCCCTCACGCCAGCTGGGACTCTTTTCAAAGTGTAGGAAGATTGACCCTCTGTCTTCCTGTCACTCTCACACATACACACAGCCTTCCCTCCTCCTGCCCATCTCTTCAAGTGTAGGAAGACTGACCCTCTGTCTTCTCTGTCTCACACACACACACCCTCCTCACCCAGCACCATCTAGCTCATCCCCTTCCTGCCCATCTCTTCTTCCCTCCTAGCACAGAGGCAGGTTATGATAAGAAACATTTGCAAACCATCCAGGAAAGACCCCACCCTGGAAAGGCATTGCTGAGGGAAAAGGCCGTTTTGTCTTGAGCAGCAGCAGATCCTCCCAATCCAACAGGGCTGCCCAAACGGCGCCGGCCAAGCAGCAGCCAACAGTCAGAATCTGCCTCAGAGTGGATGCATAAGTGCTGGTTCATTTGTTCTGTTTCCACTTTATATTGTGTATTAACCATTGTTACTTGTTTCAGATATAGGGACAGTCATTTCTATGTCAAATTCCATTGAAAATGATTTTTTATGAATAATTTTGAGGGAGTGGAACGGATCATCCAACTTTACATTGTTTCCTATGGGAAACCTCGCTTCGGTTTAAGAGCAATTCAGACTAAGAGCATTCTTCTGGAACGAATTAGGCTCACAATCTGAGGTTCCACTGTAGCCTTCAGTAGCCTGATATTGGTTTTATAGCCCTTGGTTTAGCTCTTGATTAAAAGGGTGGTTCTTTTGTCCAGCCAGGTTAACCAACCTTTTTTTCACTTGCAGGGGTCCACTGCTATATGCCTGCAAATGGGGAAACAGTTAGTGTTTTCACCAATCCTAACATCCCAGTGGATATTTCCCTTGGGCTGCTAAAGAGAGAGCTCGCCATTGGTACGTATCATGGGACTAAATGCTCATAATCATACATGGAGGGAAACAGTCTTTGGCTGCATTTATGCTGCTTTTATATGACTCTGGGGACTTTGTCCTGGGCACCATCCTTCTCCCAACTTAGCACTTCCAAATGGGTTGGGCCAATGCGAGTCATAATCCAATGGCCTTGGAGGCTATCGATCAGCTTCAGGGCTTCTGGTCTTAGCATAGTCTTCTGGTCCTCATATAACCAAAAAAGCACCATCTATTTATAATGGGAGAGGATTCAGGCAAACCTTCCTGGGTAAAACATCAGCATAGTAGTGTAAAATCTTTGGGAGGGAGGGAAGGGAAATTGTCTCCAAATAGCCAACCAGGAACAGCGTTTTTCCAGGCTGGGCCAGTGGAAAGAAGACAGAATGGCTTTCCTTGGAGACCATTTCAGTTAACTGAAGAGCAAGCAGTCAATACTTTAAATACTGGGGTGATTGGATTAACACCCATTCCCCAAGGTGATATTGAGGACAGAATCCTGTGGCCGTGGGGTGAAGTAACCCAGCATTTTGGAATAAAAAAGAAATCTTGGAGATTGTGGTGTGTGGAGGGAGCACTGGAAATGGCACTTTCCTAACAGCCATGCTCCATTCCAGCCTCCAAGGGGTGAAGGACTTAACCTGGGGGAAAAGATTTGGGTACCACAGCCTGGCAAGCCAGGCATCCAGATGACTTTCCTATCTTTGCTTTAGGCTCCTCACCAGCTCCCAAGAAGCCGAAGCTGTTGCATGGCACCCTGATCATCAAGGATAATGTGAGTGAAAGGGGAAGGGTACCAGATAGCCCAGCAGAGCTGGAAACTATTTCATTTTACACTGCCCATTCAGAGGGGAAGGGAATTATAACCCTGTCTCTGAGAACATTAAGCTAGAAAAAGAAAGGCTTTAAAATGTTTTCATTTAAACAATTTATTTCAAAGGCCCAGAGTTGTTCTTTTGCGTAAATATATTATTTCAAAACTGGGAGGAACCAGCAGTATCGGACTGGGTCTCCTGCCCAGTATGAATCCTGATACAGTATAGTGCATGCACGCACACACCCTACCTCATAAGTTTTCCTACTTACAGCTGTCATTTGGTGCAGAGGGGGCAAAATCTCGGCCATCTTATGATGTGTTTGGCCTGGCAAAGCAACCTGGGGAATCACATCTGGTCTCATGTGGCCTCCCAAAGCACTATGAGTGTCTTGGTGAAGAGAAATCCACAGATAGGCAGTCTGTGGACAGAGTGATCTGTGGCAAGGAAATGATGGTTGCTGACTTCTTCCTGTCCCATGGAGAGTGTGAGATTTCCTGTTAGACAGCTGCAGGGGGAGCATAAAGAGTTCATCTTTGTTCTTTGCTTACAACAGAGTTTCCGTTTGGTTTCTTCTGAGCAAGCCCTGAAAGAATTGGGGCTGGGGGAGCACCAGCTGCGCTTCACCTGCCGGATCCATTTCCAAGACCCCCGTAAAGAACATGAGACTGGCCTTCGTGTTTACAATCATCTCAAAAGGTGAACACTTAGAGTAGAATCTGAACAGGGACAGGATTGGCAGGGAGCCACTGGTGATGCCTGGTGATCTGCCCAATCTTCAGGATTTGAAACTTGCTTTGGTTGCAAAGAGAAAGCTCACATGGATGGGAATCTCCACTGAAACCTGCTCCAAAATCGTGTCACGTTAAATGTAATATAATAAAGCAAGTGTCTTGGCATTGTCTGGAAAGAGACGCTTATCCAAGAATTGGGGACCCTACACGATGGCAGCAGAAGTTTGTGAAAAGTGAAGCAGAGTTTCTGGGGTAATGTGCAAAGGCTGGGAGGGATTCAGCCTCTCTGGTGTGTTCTCCCTAGCACCTTGAAGGATTATTCTATTCAGCATCTGTCAGATACCTCCATCATGGTGGAGTCCATCCTGATCCAGGTTACAGTGCAGTCTGAAGATCCTGCCACCAAACTTCTGCTGGTGTCCTGGACATACCAGGTAAGATTTTAAACTGGATTTTACAAGAGGTGGTGCTGCTTGGCACAGAATTGTTACATCTGGCTTCTCTTGCTGGGCTAAGTCAGGCAGCAGAGTGTGTTAAAATGTGTGGCTTAGCACCATCACTGAACCTTCTTCCAATGTAATCCAGGGTGAGGAACTTCTGACCTCCATCTACAGGTGAACTGTATCTTGTAGCACCCCAATAGTCTGTCTATGCAAGTTTGGAATGGCCCTTCCAACTTAGGTTCTCTGTCCAAAGTGAGAACTTCATTTCCCAGAGCTCTCAGTGACGATCACTGGGAAATTTTGGGAGTTGAAGTCCAACAAACAAGGGCCACTATTAATATCTTTAATTTGGGTTCTGTGTTCAGGATGAAGAAATGGGTAGCTACGTTACCTCTCTGTTGAAAAAAGCCCTGCCTCAAATTACAGGATGAGCCTCTGGATGCCTTCAGCTGCTGATACAGACTTTAACTACAAAGAGGTGCAGGTCTGCACAAGAGGCCAGTCATGGGTTGGCAAAAAAAAAAAGGAAATCCATTTCTTTGGTCATTGCTGGAAATTTAAGATGAAGCAGTTCAGATGAGCTGGGCCCTGCTCTCCTTCCCCTCTGTCTGCCTCCTCACCTGTCAATGCCCTTGGTTATTCTTTTTTTGTTCCATCTGCTTCTGCACAAATTAACAGCCTTATTTTGTTCTGTGCAGAGATCTATGCATCCAATTAGTCAAGTTCTGAGCACAGGATTTCTGCCCCAAATACATAGCAGACCCCTAGAACAAGCAGTGTAAATATTTGCATTCTATCTCTGTGTTTTAATAAAGACATTTAGTACTGTTGGTCTTCCTTGTCGTAGATGGCCTGATCATCTCGAGTGAAAATGCCCTGATTCAGGGTTGGAAAGGCCCTAGCAAAAATTTTCTCACCAGAAATAGTACTAAGGAATAAAGCAAATCATTTACCTTCCCCTGAGATCTTCTGCCATCCAAATAATAGCTCTGTATTTACAGGGATAGATGCATATTGGCTGTCTTAAAACTAAAATAAACTTCAACTGCTGTTCAGCTCAGGGAAGGCAACAAGGGAAACTGATCTGTGTCCTAAACAAACCAAGCCCTGTAAAGCTGCATTGAAACAATCTTTTTGCAGTTGACAATTTTAAACATACCTGCCCCAACAAAAAGACAAGAAAACTGCCCCTCCGTGCCATAGACAATGCTCTTATTTTAAATGGCCCACTGATCTGGAAAGTTAGCAGCCCCTCTCCAAAACCTAAAATGATGCGTGAAATTAAATATCTGGGCAAACGTCACTTCCTTAAAGTCCAGCAAAGTTTTTTGGGGGGATCAGCAGCATCACCTCATTGGCAGCTGAGCTCCTCCATTGCCCCCTCCTTGTCTGGATGGGGCATCCTCTGCAGCCATTGTTAACAGTGTAGACTTTTGAAGTCCCTTTCTGTCAACGGCATCGCTTGCTGGCAAAGGTGTTGTCATACAAAACAGGGTTCCAGGCAGCAGTTGAAGCTAACCAAGGCTAAGGTGACCTGGAGTAGCTTGTAGATGAAGGTAGCCAAACTGCAGTTCTGGATGAAGCGGATCCGTATGAGGAAATACAGTAGGTGTGTGAGGTAGAAGGGAAGGAAGCAGGTGGCACAGATGAAGAGGATGATATATATTGTGATCAGGGCCTTCTTTTTGCAAGCACTCTCGGAGATGCATTAAATTCGCTGGGCAATCAAAGGGTAGCTGATAAAGATCACCCAAAAGGGACTAGGAACCCGAAAACCAGCACACAAATGTTATAGGGTATAGCATGCGCCCCTTCCATGAGGCTTCCCCAAAGCTCTCAAAGCATACCTGGGCATTGCTGATGTTGGCATCGAGAGGCCCTCCCAGGATCAGCAAGCCGGTGATGCTCAGCCCAACCACCCAGAGGATAATGGAGACCAAAGCATAGTGAGCACTCTTGATCCTGATGTACACCAATGGGTGCAAGATGGCCACATACTGGTCAACACAGATGGGAGGTGAAGAAGGCCACGATGAGGTAGATGTTAAGGAAGAACATGCTCCTAGTGATGTGGCAAGCCACATCCCCAAAGATCCAGTTGTGGTGAAGGTGGTAGTGGATCTTGAAAGGCAGGATGCAGACAAACAAGGTGTCTACCACGGCCAAGTTGATGAGATAGAAGTAGGATCAAGGGAGATTCAAGACCCGCCAGATGAGCAGGTAGAAGGCGGCCCTGTTTTCCAGCAAGCCCAGCACAAAGACAAGAATGTAGATTGCAAGAAAGAGGAAATACTGAAAGTCGGCCCGAAGATTGCATTCCTCGCTGGCGTTGGCCAGTTTGGTTTTCCATCTTCTCTGGAGGAGGAGAGATTTTGTCTGCTGCAGGAAACCTCCTAGCCCATCATCCTGGGAGCAAGCAGGTAACAAGCTCGGCTCTGCAGCATTGGGAGCAGAAGCAGTCTGCCTCAAGTCAGCTTGGCCCGCCTGCTGGGAAGAAAGGACCCAATCTGAGGAAGACGTGGGCATAGGTAAAACTTTCTGAAAATTTAAAGCTTTGTTTGAAAAAATGTGCTGGCTGCACTCCTGTAGTTCAAATTAACTACTCCGACATTGGTTCAGTTTTGGCTTGAGTTGGCAAAGTAGCCGGCCCAACAGTCTGAGCCTCATTCTCCCAACCCAGGGCCCCTTTACTGAAACACCCATCACCCCCAACCATTGTGGTAGCCTTAGGAAAGCAGAAATTGCATTAGCCTGCCACCTGCATAGAAGAGAGAAGTTCCTGGCAAGTTTGGGCAAAGTTTGCAGAACTATGAGACATACTTAAATGTGGAAAAGAAATAATAAATGAGGGTGGAAACTCCCAAATTTCTGTGGGGAGGTTTATTTTAAGGGAGGTTTCATGTATTTTCACCATGATAAATTATAAGAATAACATGAAAAACTTACCTTTTTGCAAACTCCCAGACTCCGTCTTCAGCTGCCCTGGTATTCTTCTTCAAAGATGTCTGAGCTACCTTTGTCTTCTTTTGAATTTTAAGTGCTCCCTCCCCGTCTTTCCTACTTGTGAGTCAAAAAGGCCTCCCACAGACATTTTGCAAAGGACGCAGAGGCTTTGCTGCTGAGGTTTGCAAAGTGCAATCAAGGCAGCAAGAAACATGCAGATCAATGTTCAATAGTGGAGCTTTCCCAATTTTCACTAACTTTTAGAGCAGAAAAGCAAAACTGGTGATTTAGAAATTATAAGCTCTCTATCCACATCATCCCCCCAGGGAGGCACCACCTTGCTGTGGTTGGGGGGCTTGTGTGTCAACCATACCGGACAGGTCTCATCAGAGGAGCCAGACGAAGAGTGTCTCCCCACTATAAAAATATGAAAAGTAAATTACAGAAATCCATACCAGCTCGGTCGTCGCCCGGGTTAACAAGGACCGCGCTAGATGTTATTGGGGATC
>JANHZU010005222.1:32192-43533 GCA_032468055.1 Acrochordus granulatus | reverse complement strand
TTGACCTTCCAGCTAACAAGCCCAGCATCTTAACCATTAGGCAAATAGATGTGCTGCTAACTGCAAAATAAATTTCAGAGCTGGTTTCCTCATCTTTTTAAAAATAATCTTCAGTATTTCCTGAAGCACCTAAATTGCTATGATTGTTTAAGACAGCTGCCAAGTATTTTAATATTTATACTTAACATACATGGAATACCATACTTAAGATGATATTAAGCATAAAACATATTTCCTTAACATAATGGTAGTTATGATTTATCATCAAACACCCAAACGCTGAAAGTTCTTCTCACCTTTCAGTCAAGGTGCTATTTTCTACCTCTCTGAGATAGCAAAAAATTAAATCATATAGATTTGTTGCACTTACTGTCAATCTTATTTGTCTCTATATGAAACCAGAGGGCAGTATCTTCATTTTTCTATGGACAGAAAGTTTCCTTCATATGCAGAACTTCCCAGTCAATGATTGTGATGAATGGGTGGATCTGTAGAACTCAGTTCCAAAGTTGATCCCACTTCTGCCAGCTCTCTCAGGCTGGGCATCAGCTGCATGGACTGGGAGAGATGACAAGGCTTGAAGACTGTTTACAATCACATAAACCAACAATGGCAGAGTTCTGGCTTATGTGCTAGATCCAGTCTGAAATGAACAAAAAAATCCAAAAAAAGTAACAAAATGATCCAGAAACTAATATATATAAACTCTTTTACAGTATGAATATTGACACACTTCCCTATGTAAAAATATTTGTGTACTCTCAATTGGATCAAGCCTGTAAGTTCTCTTCTCTTTTTATATACTGATTCATCTTCTCAATTGGATCATCAGGATGTTAAAAGTTTGTCATGTTTTCTGAAAAATGCTAAGGTCGTGTGTTCATGCTGAATGAATAAGAAGGAAAACAAAAGTTACCTGATTTCCCTGTTTTGATTTTTGTTTTGTTTTTTTGAGAACGATTTGTCTTCTGCGGTGTTATGTTTTGAATTTCCCAGTTTGGCCCATCACTCTAGGATTTCCTAGTGGCCTCCCACTCAGCTGCTAACCTGGGCCAACGCCATCAGATTTCTTGAGAGGCAGGATGGTCTCTCCACCCCTTTGTGGACTGCTCGAATTCAAAGAGGGGGCCTTACCAGCTTTTAAAAAAGATTCCTTGGCTGAGGATGCTATGGTAAGGAAGCTACTTTAGCACAGATTGTGGGGGGTTGCCGGCTTTATAAATCCTTTCCATTAAATTAGCAAGGGGGCTACCTTGAATTTGGTCCTACGTCTTGGGATGTCTCATTGGGACAACATGCAAGATCTCCAGATACAAACATCTGGCCAGGTATAAATCAGGGAAGGGGTTCTTTGGACTGCAACGGAAAGCTGAGATAATTGACTCCTGGAGAAAAAGCTGTCCACTTGACTCCTCTTTGGTTATGCTGCTGATTCCTTTATTAAGAGACTACCAGCAACTTATCCTAATGGGTAGGTAGCCAGCTGGGTTGAAGATGCATTTCTCCAAGGGTCTGAGATGGTCCTGCATGCAGAAGGATCATTTTGACTTTAAGGGAATATGATGGGATGAAAAAACATGAGGGAATTAAGCAATCACAGAACAGAGCCAGGCTGCCACCCTGGGAGTTATAAATATACAGTTTGTTTCCAGCAGAATAACCCCAAAGATGTGGGTGAGAAATCCTTCAGGCAAGATAATTGGTGATTTCTATTCCAGGATCATCTCATGATACATGTCAGAATAATTATTATTGCTGTGTTTTTATCCATGCACCAGTATCTGAATGAGCTTTAACAAAAAGATATCCTGAAAACCCATAATTTCAAGCTTGATGCCTCTGTTGGAAACAGGGTACTGGGCTGGAGAAAAGTTTGGGAAGGAGGGACAGGACTCATCTTCTGCGCCATATGACCAAAATTCATCTGTTAGTTGCTGGTCATCATGAATCTGGATGTTTCCTTTTGGATTTTAGTGTGCAACCTGCTTTGAGCAATCAGAGATGGTCAGACCATTAGCTAAGCATGAGGGATTGATTAAACCCAACATATATGTCAAGTGCTTGCATGAAACTGAATCCTTAAGCGATCATCTTCCAAGGCTGAGTGCCAAAGAACTCAAACCCTTCGAACTGTGGTGCTGGAAAAGGCTCTTGAGGGTCCCTTGGACGGCAAGGAGATCAAACCAGTCAATCCTCCAGCAAATCAACCCTGATTGCTCTTTGGAGGGACAGATATTGAAGCTGAAGCTCCAGTACTTTGGCCACCTACTGTGAAGAGGGGACTCATTGGAAAAGGCCATGATGTTGGGAAAGATTGAAAGCAAAAGCAGAAGGGGACAGCAGAGGATGGGATGGTTGGACAGCATTATTGACACAGTGGGCATAGTTTTGGGCAGATTCTGGGAGGCAGTGCAGGACAGGGGGGCCTGGCGGGCTGTGGTCCATGGGGTTGTGGAGAGTCGGACACCACTGCATGAGTGAACAACAACAAAACTTATTCGGAGCTGACGCACAGCTAGTGGGGAGCAGATTCCCCAAAATGAAAAACTTGGCTTTTCCTCTTCCGTGACTTCTCCTGCACTGACTGTTTGCAAACTGGATTAATTTAGAAAACCTTGCCCTCACCTTCCTCGCTTCCTAGAGCAAGGGAAGCCTGCAAATTACCCTTTACCGGATACGTCTGGGGAAAACTCAGACAAGACAAAATTTCTAGTCTTTACTCCTCACTCTTGGGCTGGGTCACACCAAAGGCGGCCTCCAGCTGAAACAGGTTGCTTTAATTCTGTCAGTATCTACTCTGCACTGAAAAAGGCCCCTTTGGGCTGCTTAATCTTCCTCCAAGAGGTAAGTGAAGGAAATGGCTGCCATAGAAGAGACCAGCTTGTGTCCTTCCTACAAGCTGACCTAAAATGAGTGCCCTTTTGCTTTTTCCCTGCATCACTGGATTCAGAGGTACAATTCCTGCTGTTTGGCTTCACAGTTCAGGCTCAGCACAGTTTTCTCAGCCTTGATTGATCTTGGCATGCCTTAAAAGGTCCCAGTCCTCTCAAGGCTGGTTTGAAATTTGCCTCCAGATTCAAGACTTTGCATCTGAAATCATGAAACAGGTGCCTGAGCAGCTAATGACAGCTTTGGAGGGTGAGGATAATGGCCAAGTCAAGAGGTTGATGTCCTCTCCCAGGAAGGGCCTTCAGCTGTGTTTTTTCCAGTTTCTAGGGAAAATGGCAAGCAATTCCAGGGAGAACCAGCAGCTGAATTTTGGCCAGGTCAAGGTAAAATTTCCTTACTGGAAGGAGGCAGACAGCTGGACATGGTGAGATGCACTGAAGAGTGAAAAATCTCTCAACTTCAAGATAGAGATTTTTGGCTTTAAAACTGGCCCAGAAGGGGAGCCATGCACTTCATGGACTGGTGAAGAAAGGAGAACATCATTCCAGGAGTAGGTCAGGCTGGCAGAGTATATGGAGAGCATCTCCCAAAATGTTCACCTTGGAGGAGTCCCAAAGCACTATTCACCAGAAGGCAACTTGATGAGATTCCTTGGTGTCCCAATTGACCTGTCTTTTTACTGGGCAGGTGAGCACATTTCTAAACAAAACCCTTAGATTTGTATATTTTGGGGCATGGGGTGGAGAAGCAGCCTGGCATCTTGATGATTACCCCCCTTTTCTTTCAATTAAAATAATGTTGAGAAATAAAAGTAAAATCTGCTGGATCAGAAAAGCTGCTGAAATATGCATAAAGATTTTGATGACTATAAGAACCACCTTGTTAAAATAATGAATTCATTATGGCACCAGGTACTACATGCCCATTAAATCACAATTTTCCCCACTCCTGGTCTTGCTGGATATTGTAGTCCAATGGCTCTGGAAGGTGTTTGATTTAGAGAAAGCTGTGAAAAGCCATTATTTATTGGGAGAGATGTTTCGATCTTTTTTAAAAGGTTTTGCCAACCCCTCTGTTTTTTTCCCCTTCTGCTTGGCTTTCAGGTGCTTTTTTCCAAGGTTATTTGCTTCCTTCTTGGCTTAGTTTGGTTTGAGGTTGCTTTCTTCTTCCTCTTAAATTAACTGTGGGGGTGGATTTTCCCTTCCTTTGGTTAGAAGTTTTAAAATAAAAATGCGGGGGGAGAGAGGAGGTATGGCTCCAAAATTATGTACTTGGTCAAAGAAAAAGTGATGCTTTTCCTGTTCCATCATCCCGCTTTAGGAGAGAGAGATGGGCTGTGTGGTTTGACCCACATATCGGACTGGGCCAGCCCCTGGCCTTTTATTGCCCTTCTTTTCAGCTCGCAAGGAAATCCCACCCTTCTACTCTTTTAAATGACCTTTTCTTGAAGTTCCCAGGGTATAAATCTGATGAAATTACTGGAGGTAGAAAAAGGAAGGTTGAGGTAGGGAAGGTCTCCCTTCAATCTATTGGGAGGGGGCAATTGGCCATCCTCTTGGGAACGAACCCAGAGCCTTGTTTTTCCAAACAGCTTTCACTCTCTTTAATCAAATAATGACTGAGTGGCCTTTGGGAAAGGTTTCTCAGCCTCTTTTGCAAGAATTCCCATAACAGTTCTCTCTGTTTTTTTTAAGGCAAGAACCTGAAAAGCCAGACTTTCTCAAAAGAGACAGACCTACAACAAAGCATTGACACACGCACAGGGACTTGGTCAGGGTGTCAGCCAGCCTGCCTGTCCCTTTGTAGGAGGCCCCGTTCCTTGCCCCCCAAAGGGTTTTCCATTCACTCCATCTTAATTCTGCATCTCTACTGACTGTGCTCAGATTGCCTTGTTAGGAATGTAAACGAAATAATTCTACAAGTCTTGAGGTTTTAGATTTCAGTAGCTGGCACTAACTGAAAATCAGGCAGCCTTTATAATCTTGTTCACATAGTTGGAAAGAATGTTTGCTTTTTAAAATAAAACTTTGCTTGACCTTTATTTGATTGCAGTTTGATTGCATCTATTTTTTAAAAAGAGAGAGATTTATTAACATGGCTTATGGACCTGGTAAGCAGAAGACCAATTTATAAATGTTTGAGACCAACTGCTTCCTTTATGCCACTTATATTAAGGTACAGCCATGCAATCTTTCCTTCTGTTATTCCTATTGTTTGCATTTCTGTGCATTTGGAATCTAAGTAAATTTAGACCAAGTTAATGCTTGGGAGGGAAGATTTCAGGAAATATCAGTGCTGGATGAAGAAATTTTAAAACCTTTGTGGAGGAAAGCAATGGCCATCCACTCCCATAATGTAGCAAAAGGAATTGCAAACATCAGCTCATGTAGACACCAGGAGTTGAACTGAGCTGGGATGGCGACATAAAATTAGTGTCCAAATTAAGAGGCATAATTCAAGAGCTTAATTCAGTACCCAAAGGGGAACTTCACCAATTTTGTAGCTGTCTTTCAGCAAGAGGTTCTGACAAGCTTCTGGGGGGCTTAAAAGAGAGAAAATCTTAAAAGAAAATCTTGGTCCCCTGTGCCAGGGGTGCTGAAAGCTTACAGCTTAAATGGAAATGGGTCCCAGGCTTGGACTTAATTTAATGTAGACTCTTGTTTGCATTTATGGTTTCGGCTAATGAATCTGCGAAGGGCGGAGGAAGCTGCGGAGAGTGAATGAGAGAAAGAGAAAATGAGAAACTGGGTAGAGAGGCTGACCCCAGGCTATTTCCCTGTTTGGAAAGAACAACACTTGTTTTTTCTGGCGGGAGTTGGAGGCCTGAGCAGACTGCAACCCATTGCAATTCTGCACAACCAAAACTGCAAACTGGCAGAACCTGTAGGGCGTGATGATGGGATAGCTTTTTATCTGTGTGTGTGTGTGTGTGTGTGTGTAAATTTCCTCCTTTTTCTTTCAACCACCATCATAAGCAATTCTGGGCAACATTGTGAGGTTGCATGTTAAGGGCACAAGCAAGATGTACTACCTGGAGATGACTCGCCTGCAGAAACAGTGCTGATGTTTCCTTTGGTATGTAGAGGTGGATTAGACCTTGGTGTGTTCCAACCCTGCTTTGTGGATCATGCCACAGTGGGCCTAGTGTACCAAAATTGCCATATTTGTCAGAAAAGAAGCAGGTCTCATCAGGGAAAAACCACAACAGCCTCTGCATTTGATAAATAAATGGTAGATCCTCTTCCTGCAATTTTGGATTAATTTTTTCTCAAGCTAGCAGAATGGGGTAAACTAATCCAAAGTCACAAAGTTGTTTCGTAACTGAGTAGGATACGAACCCAGAACTAGTCCAGGATTGATGACTCTTTACTGTGTCTCATTTGAAGAGGTCCCTGTGATCAGACTGTTGTGAAACCATGAAGCTGTAAATCTTGGATAGGATGCCACAGGCGAGGAAATCTCGTGCAGAAAGGAGGATTGTTGGATGCCCATTGCAGAGTATACAGCTGTTAGTGTTAAACATTGACAATTCAGTTCCTGCAGCAGAAGCCAGGGAGAAAGAGACAGAATATTGTCTGGTGAACCCTTTTTTCAAAAAAAAAAGAATGAAAGGAAAAAACCTCCAGTGTTCCTCAGACACAAAGCAACGAGCCACTCGGGTCCGGCCAGTTTGGAAAAACAAAAATGAGACACAAGAAGAGAGGAGGATAAGAAGCCGCCCACTGCAAAAGGCTTGCTCTGTTGCCGGCAACGATGGAGTGATCTGTAGTCAATTGCTGCAGGGCTGATGAAGTAAAGCCTCTGGAGTGTGTCTGTGATTTGTGAGGGTGGCGCTGGTCCCTGCCTAAGGAAGAACACCTGCAAACTCTGGCTGTGAACCGCTGGCGTGGGAAGGGTTAAGGCGCTTCCGCCGCAGCCTCTCGATTTTGAGCTGGTGCCAGCTGCTGGCACGGTTTATGAATGAGGCTGGGCGCCGCTTCTGCCAAGGACCAGGGAGAAGGAAGTTGGCATGGAAGTGTCTCCGTGCAGCTGTCGAAATCAATGGCAGGGACTCCTTCCCCCTCTTCCCCACCACCCCAGCTTGCTGCAAAAATAAAAGAGGGATGCGGACCTCTGCCAGAAGGAGCTGGCAAGGATTCCTGGCCACTGGAGCAAATGCCAGCTGCAAATAGCCCCAGATGAGAAAGGGGGGAGGAGAAAAAGAGGTTTCTCTAGTTCGAGGAAGAATCTCGGACTTGGGTTACCTGACAGCGGCTTTCGTAGTCTGGGGGGCTCCGGGTGGGTTGGGCTGCAGGATGGCCAGCCGCCATAGCCCGGGGGAGAACCTGGTGATGAATCGAGGATGCGGCCCCGCATCAGGAGCAGGCTGAGTATTACCTGCTTTCAACCGGGCAAAGGAAGTGCAGTTTTGGAAGAGTCTCCATGAGATTTTGTGAAGTTTGGTGTGGATAAATGTGTGACCCGAACCAATCAGGGTTGCTAACCGATCCCAACCCGTTAGGACCACCAAGTCCAGGGAGAGCTGAGCATGTTGAGTAAGATGTATGACCAGGGCCCCTCTGGTCTCCCTAAAGTTGTTTAGGGTAGGTCAAAAGAGCCTTGATGCTTCCGATGCTGTTTTAAGACAAAGAAAACAGTCCCACAACTCTATGGATGAGGGAAGTTATGATGAAGCAGACACTCTCGTTTTTCAGTTCTCTTGGCTTCGAAAGGGCTCTGTGTGACATTCCCCTCCGAACATTTTTTGGCTCCTCATAGACCTTGGCATAATTTAACTGAGGGGGGGGGTTCTGGAAAGGAAAAGAGATTTCCGGAGCGCAGCTGACTCTGTATAAACAGCTACCCTGTTTCAGGGGAGCTGGAAGGGGGATGTTTTAAGAATTGCTTTGGGCTGCAGTGCTCCACAGGGTGATTTAGTGACTGCTTTTGTGGAATATGATGGGAATTTAAAGCATTGCTATTTGAAGGGCATCCTGCAAGGCAATGGTTTTTAAAAAATTAAAAAGAGACCATTCTTCACTTCTGCCCTTTGGGTTTAGATCTCCCGCCTCTCTCCGATTTTAGGATATTAAAAAGCCACAATAGAAAAGGCAGGCGAGCTTGCAGCACACAAGGCTTTCCATTTTGCAAGTTCCAGTGGTTGCAAGACCATCAACGATGAGAGCATGTTAGCAAGCATTCATTTTGGTCTGCTGTTTTGTGTCTCGGGGCAGGGTGCAAATCTGGATGGTTTGGAAAATTTGCAGCCGAGTTTGGACCTGCCCCAAAAAGAGGTTAATTCAGTAATCTGATTCATGCGAATACAGTCAATATAAACTTATCACAATAAACTATTGAACGTATCAGCTGTCAGCTTTGATTGCAACGTCAGCAAAGGAGGTTTCCAAAGGTATTTTACATCTATATCTGTACACACAGCCTTCCTCTGTTGAGAAAAGAGAACTCGCCAAAGCCATCTCCTCATCCTTTGGTGATTGTTTCAGGATCACAGTTCATCCCCAACACGATCTGTGCGTTCATCATATCACAAGCAAGTTTGTATTCTGTTGTTGTTGTTGTTTTAATTAGAACAACCAGGATTTTCCAAAGAAGAGGATATGTCCATAAAGGCAGAGGCGGTGCTCTGGACTTCCAGTTCAAACGTTTGTCTGAGCTTGGGATGTTTCAGTCCCTGGATTTTGTTTTCTTCTCCCTAAGCCAGCACTAATGGGGGGTGGGGGGGATAGAGTGCTTCATTTTGTGTGCCAAATAAGTGTCTAATCTTGGGGACGTTTTGCTTGCACACATGGAGGGAGAGAGGTGGTGGATTTGTGTATTTTGGCTGGAGACAGAGAGTCACGATTAAGTCTTGGTTGGGCTGCTTTGTCTGCTTCATCCTGCTTTTTGTTCCCACCAGCCTGCAGGAAATTAAGTAATTCTGCTCCGCTCAGAGGTGGCTGAGGGGAAGTAATTCTGGGTTCATAATAATCAGGGAACACGTAACTGTCCTATAATCGGGGAGCCATTCGCTGTCTTGAGATGGGGATCTTTGGCCAGTGCTGAGGACACCATGGGTGCTGTTGAGCGCACAGCAGCGTCTCTGACTGGTGGGGAGTTTTTGGGAGACGACCTCCACTGAACGCTGTTCAGGCTGAGAAACACTGGCACAGAGAGGGTGCTTTTCCCCTCTGTGAGCAGGGGCTTCGTTGAGTCAAGGTATTTGGTCATTGGCTTCCACTTGTTAATGCTTCCGCCCCAAGCATTTGCAGGGCTGGAAAAAGCGGAGCGAGCGCTCCCGAAGTCGTACAAGCGAGACATGCCAGAGGGAGCTGCAGAACGAAGGGCTCTCGTTCACTTTGCCGGTCCTGACCTTTTCCTTGCTGCCCCCATTGCAGCTGCCTTGGACATCACTCAGCTTTATTTGACCACTGAAGTTGCTCTGCTCCGTTTCCAGAAGAGATTCCCTGCCGCTGGAAAAATGTTGTCCTTCAGGACCCATTGAGCCACAAGAGAGAGCCTCCAGGACGGAGATGCGAGGGCAGCAAAGTGATGTGATGTGGGAGCAAATGTTCTCCGTCGAGGGTGCCCCCCGAGGGAGCCTTCGGAAAGAGCAGATCGGCAAAAGCTCTGCCAGGAGGTCGCAGCCGCAGGGTTCGTGCGTGGGCCGCCGAACAGTAAAGCAGCAGCACTGATTAAAGATACGGTGGTGATGACCCTCAGGCTTCCTTAGTTGTTCAATGGGTCGGTCAAACAACTGGGTGTTATCTCTGCATCCACGCTTAATATCCCTTTGCCCAATTTTGCAGGTTTAGGTTATTTTTTCGCATCCTGAAACCTTCCCGTGCTGCTTCTGCACCCTACGGTGGAACACGTGCGTTCCAACTGCACTCAGTGAAGATTGTTTTCAACTAGTTTCCAATGATACGTTGCCTTTTTGTGCTGCACCGATATATCTTAAAGTTTTTATTTGCAAGTTGGGGTAACAGGTGACAGAGACAAAGGATGCATGATGGGGGTTCCAACCACCAACACAAAATCTAGTGGTTGGGGTTCTTCCTCTCCCCTCTAGGTGATCTGCAGTTGTGACAGCCAGGTTTTTACCAAAAATGCGCCCCTCGCTGCTCCTGGCGGCCTCAAAGCCCCAACGCGACGGGCTGGGTGCCACTTTTGACGGGCCACGTGAAGTCTCGAGCCCCTTCGAGGGACCGAAGCAGATGCCAGCCGCAGTGGCCATCCCTGGATCCCCTGAGCGCGGCGATGGTTGCCATGGAGAAGGGTTGCCATGGCGCCGTTTTCTCGCATGGGGAGAAAGAAAGAGGGAGGCACAGTGACGCCTCCGAGGTGGGGAGGACAGTCTTGCAAGCGTGGGAGGCGGACTGAAGACGGATGTTTGGGGGATCCTTGGATTGGTGTTGGCTTCCTTGAGCACCCGGGTGCGCCGATTTGCCTTCGGGGTGACCCTTGCCAGACGGACCAAAATGCTGGAGTTCTGGTCCCCGAGATAATTTCTGTGGCGCTGCTTGGGAAAAGGCACAGACATGCTAGCGAAGGATCGATCCATGCGCTCATTTGTCAGAAGTACTTACAATTATAACTTTCTCACCACTGGTGGGCTGTCAAGTGATGCGAAGCTAGAACTACTAGAAATGAAAGCAGGCCAAATCCTGGAAAGACAGGTCTGCTCGAACATCAGCAGAAGTTGAGAGCAGATCGCAAATCCGTTGGGTTTGGTGGCAGGTTTGTTGACGTTGGAGCCAGTCGCGTCATGCAAGATGGAAAAGTGGCGACATTGCCTTCTTACTGAGCACTCCGAAGTTCTGGACTGCCTTCCGATGAGGAAACCTATCTGAGGAACGCAGACCCAAATCTGCATTCTCGTGTGCAGTGCAGCATCTTTCCAGGCTCAAAACTCTTTCTCTTTCCTGCAATTCTTGCTTTCACGTGGTAAATTTAAAACATCTCCAAACATAGTTTTGTACCCCTCCAGATCAGCTTCGTGATCCCACAATCCCCTCCCTGCCCAGCAGCAGAGATGATTTGGTTCAGCTGGGGAATCACCAAAAGTCCTCTGACTCCAACCAAGGAAGGTTTTCTAGAAATGAGATTCCCCCCCCCATTGACAGGCGCTCTCAAGCTCGGGAGCTTATAAGTTGTAGTCATACTTGTAGTCTCCTTTCATCATTCAGTATCTCGTCGGACTGCAAGCAGTGGGAAACGCTGTGGCGGCTGGTCCCAATTCTAGTGAGGATGTCAGTCAGGTGCTGGTTAGAAACTGAGTTATGTTTTTGGTTGAATTCAGCTTTGAAACTGTCAAGGTGAGAAAAGATGAATGGTGTGGCAATTCACGCAAGGAAGGGTCAGTGTAAAAAAATGGAGAGATTGGGGGTCCATTTTTTACCCTGGTTCTCCTAGAAAAGGAGAAAAAGCTACATCTCTTCACTCCAAACCTTGACAACTGGTTGCATGCAGAGGA
>JANHZU010005222.1:0-20514 GCA_032468055.1 Acrochordus granulatus | reverse complement strand
GAATTCAGGCTGCTGACCTTCCAGCTGACAAGCCCAGCGTCTTAACTGCTAGGCCACTTCACATTGAATTAAGATTTAGCTGGACAACAATTCAGGGATGATACAAGAGTCCTTGCACATGGGAACGGGAGGAATTGTTGCTCCCAATATTGAAGGAATATTTGCATGTAGAAAGTTAGCATGCCAAGAAGAAGAGCTGCAACAGAGGGCTGGTTTTCTGCCTGTGGAGTATGCATGTAGATATGCTTTAATCTTTGTTTGAGGGAGGAGCATTGAAGCATCTTGCTTTCAAAAAAAAATAAAATGCAGTCGCTGTTCAAAAATTATTGGGTTATGAGAAACTTATCAGCCACAAAGGGAGGCTACCAGCTGTGTCTCCAGATGTATTCCCATCAGCTGCTTCTCACAAGATTCTACAGGGAGGAAGGTGAATGACTGGTTTTGTTGAGTTCTCTGGGTTGAGGCAGCAGATTGCTCCCTTTTTTTAAGGGAGGAAGTCCATTGCCTCTCTGTGTGCATTACTCCTCTCAGCCCAGTTTTGTTTCAGTGAGCAGGCCTGAGAGCACCCCAAGTTGAGGGAGCTGGTTTAGCCTAAATAGTCTTTTGTAAACTCGGTCCTATGACCAATTTAACTCTGGCTTGATGAGTATATCAGGAATATCTTCCTGCACTGCTGCTAAGAAAATTTTCTACTAAACGCAGTTTGATCATTTTTAGCTTCACGGACTGTTGCAATTGAAGCGGTGAAGCAATGCTATATGAGGCATCATCCTAGAAGCTAATTTATGCTGCTTGTTCTTCTGAAAACTCAAATCAGTAAGGGGGGAACACACACAGAAAAGAATGTAAAAATGTGGAAGATGAACAATTACTTCTACAAAATAAAGTTGGGTGGGCTAGTGGAATGCCAGGTTTTTTAGTTGGTTCCATTTTCACCCCTTCTGGAAAAATGTTGTGTGATGCCACCCTGAAATTTTGGCACCTCCAAGACTGACTTAGGTTGACTTTATGGCTGGGCTGATCTTGGAACCAAGGGCTTAATCCTAGAGAAGCATCTCCATCTAAGTGACCAGTGCTAAGTGACTCACATCCTGGAATCTCCGTGACTTTTTAGAGCTGGGAGATGGGTGGGCAGAAGAGACAGTCTTTCTGGAAATTTTTATTTTATACAGTCAACTCCAAGCCTAGTTAGGAAGCCAAGAAAATGACTTGAGAAGTTAAAAATCATCTTTGTTTTTTTAAGGTCAAGTCAAGCTCTTTTAAAAATATATCTTTAATTTTTTTTGGAAAAAAATCAAATATTGCACCTTCTGCAAATTATCTTTATATAATCTTGGCTGCCAGTCAATTTAGTACCAAAGTTTGAAAGCTAATATTTCATTGTTTCTATTACCTTTCTTCAAACCAACACTGTTGAAATGTATGCTCCCTCTAAGGTAAGAGTTCTTAACCTCCCCAAAACTTTGGGAAGTTGGGTTACTAACATCAAAGCACATAGAAGAACTGTGCTTGACCATTTCAAAGATCAGAGAAGTTATCTATAGGCTGTATGGGAAATAGGACAAAAAATCCCAGAATTTTTCACAAACCACTTTTATAAGCTGTCCAGAATCTCTCTGGTTGTGTTCCAGAGTTCAACCAAAGGACATCTTTATCCTATTTGCTATTTTAAACCATTTAAATTGGACACCATCATTCCACCATGGGGTGCAGAGTTTCACAGGTTAACTAGGAAGTCCTTTCTGTGGGTTCTCCTGACTCTACTGAGTTCAAGTATTAATTAGGAAAATTTTCTCTTTTTTTCTTATTTATTCCATGCCTGGTTTGTCACTGCTATACTTTTTCCTGGTGTCTGTTTTCTAGAATTATGTTTGAATTAGATTAAATCAGATTGTGTTCCAAACTTGACCATTAATCTCCCAAAAATTTGTGTGCCCATGATTTAGAGTCATTCTCTTGATTGGGAAGGACTTCAAGGTGAACTTGCATAGAAGAAACAGATTCACAGTAAGAAAAAAGGATTGGAAACTAGTGTGTGGAGCCAATGGAGTTTTTTGCCCAGTGCTGACCCTCCAATTTGCTGGATGCTGAAATCAAGGCACATAACATGCAGATTATATACTAGCCTTCTGTCCTTCGGCAATATCTTCAATCTGCTCCTACTTCCTGTCTGTGGAGCAAGCTTTGTAAACCCCATCAACCCTGATGGGAGCTGCGGATCTAGACATTGCTGTGGGTGGTTTGAACTCAGGGCCTTAAATCCTGTAGATTCTGAGTTAACTTAATCTCAGTCTGAGTCTCAGAAGGAAGTCTTCTGAAGAATCCCCAGCAAACATACTTGGCCAGAAATGTTCATCCCTAAAACTTATTTTCTTACAGTTTGGTGGCCCTATCTTGCAACTGCATTATACAGAAGGCAAGCTGGGTGGTCTTTTATACATCCTTTATGCTTCCATCTGTTTGCATTTAAAACCCACTCAGGACCATTTTCAAGCCAGGAACTAGCTCCAATATGTCCCTTTGGCTGTTCCCCTTGACCAAAGGCACTGATGGAGCCAAAAGATTTCAGTGATAAGTGATTACTAGTGTACCCCTTTGCCAGCAGGATGTTGGGTGCTGCAAGCTTTTGATTGCAAAAGGCAGTATTTTGCAGTATTTTCAAATAATATCATAGGGAAGCTTTGTTTGGAAAAACAAACATTTATGTTATTTCAAGTGTGTAGGATGTGAATGCCAATGCTTTGAGGCACAGAAGAGGAAAACGCGCACGCACTTAGGGTGATGCTGGAGTTTGCAAAATTTGTAGGAGGGAGCATATTTCTCCTCCTTGCTTGAAAAAAGCCTACAGTCACAACTTTGTGTGGGTACTGGCTCTGTGGCCAAGATAGTCTCAAAAATGTAGGACTTGGTTAAGTTTTTGGATGGAAAGCCAACACAAAGTCCCAAAGCTGCCAGAGAAACAGCTTGGAAGAAGGCAACGGGATACCACTTCCACCCTTTTGCCAGAAAAATGACAGGAGCCAGAAACTTAATGTGGGGGCTGGGAGTTGGTTGGAATTTGAAACTGGAGAATGACTCCCACCTTCTTACAAAGGAAAAGAAATATATGAATATATTAAAAAAAGAAAGTAACATATGAATATAAGAAGCAGGGGAAGATGGGACAGGGCAAATAGCTTTTGAGGTTGCCTACAATATTAGATGTTGAGAAACGGTTTAATGGTCGAATAGTAAAAGAAATAAAAATGTATTAAAACACAATCATAGCTGATTTCAAAAAATTAGAAACAGCTGCCAGACTCTCTTCACGCCGGTACCAGTGAAGATGTTGGTATGTTGAAAGAGGGCTCCCTCTATAGGAGCACATAGGGAATGCAACTGATTATTTTTCCCCTTTTCTTGATTTTTATTTCTGTGGCTACTTTTTAAAATACTTTTAATTGAAAATAGAAGGAAATTGAAAATAGGAAAAGATAGGAAGAATATGTTTGCCACCTTGACTTATTTGTACAAATAATAAAGCTGGAATACAAATAAATAAATTGCTGGTTGTAGGTTTATTAGCTGGTTTGGCTGCCTTCCAGACAGAATAGCATCCTACTCTTTTTATGAATAGACATATAAATAAAATAGTTATTCAGGCTGTTGAATATATTGGGATGGGCAAAAGGCACCTCTTTGCATGGGCATTCTCTTCTGGAAGACAGAATGATGGCTGCTATATTTGGAATTTCCAGGTTTAAAGTAGTCGACCTGGAAGTAATGTTGTGGAGAAAAAACAGTGGGGGACTATTGATTGTCCTACTTGTGGGCTCCTCCAAGACATATGGCTGAGTGCTGTGGACTAGATTCAGCAGGATACTTATGTTTTTAGCTTATGTTAACAGTTCTGCAAAAATCACTGCTGGAACAATCCAGCCTTAAATGCTTTTTGATGGCCTTATGTGCATTTTGCCCCCTCTGCTTGCTCTTTCCTCTGTCTTTAGATCCTTTTCGACCAAGCTCAGAGGTCTGTCCGGCAACAGCTGAACAACTTTATAAAGGAGTGAGTATCTGGCTCTCCTTGTCAGGGTTCTGAATTCATTGCAAATAATTATAAAACCTTCAGCTGATAATATAGAGTTCATAGTACACTTAAAATATATTTGGGTACTTGGGATTAAATACTTGCTCCCTTTCTACAGGACACTTGTTACGCCCAATTCAACTTTGCTTTGTTTTCTTATGTGGCCCACTGTGGCCCTCAATTGCCTCTGCTAATATAAGCAAATTGGATTGTTGTGATCCATTCTCTTTAGCACAATAGGAGTCCTGGAAGAGCTTTCAGACCTTCCCCATCAACATGGAGAGGCTGGGGAAAAGCCCAGACATATCTTTCTAGTTCCTACTCATAGTAGTCAACATTTTCCATACAATTTTAATTTCCTGAGCTCCATTCCTAATTAACAAGAAAATGATGCTACATGTCATCTGGATTGGTTTCCTCAATGGAAGCATGCATACTGGCTGTGGAATTTTGGGAGCTGAAGTCCACCCATCTTAAAGTTGCCAAGTTTGAAAAGTACTGTATTAAATGATCTCCAAGATTCCTTCTAACTCTTCCTTTCTATGATTCTCTATTTTAATTTGGATTCATGAACTGATATTCATAATCTGGATTCATGCAAGAGGTTGAATTAGTTGAGCTCCAAGGTCCCTTCCTCCATTTTATGATTCTATGATTTTGTATCCAAATCAGAACCATGGCCTATTATTGGTTTAAAAGATAGCATCTGGACACTACCTGAATTATCAGTTTTTGCAAGCTTTTCTTCTTTTGCCAGGTTGATGTCTCCTTTGACTAGCTCTTTGTTCATCGGTACATGCCTTGTGTTGAAGATACTGCATGAAAAAAAGAAAAGAAAATCCAAAAATTCCCTTTCTTGCAAAAAGTTGAAAAGATAGCTAGTTTCAACTTAATAATTTTTTCTTTCCCCACTCTACCATGCATATGCATTGTATTTCATTAAATTGCTTAGTCCCCATACATTTTTCAGGGCAAATATATGACCAGAATATGCCCCACAGGATTTTTTTTCCTTAGAAAATGTTTAGTATTTTTGAGATTTCAAAGCATCTTGCTCTTCCTCTGGTAATTACAGCCCTGTTAGATGGACCTGTATTAGGCAGAACTTTGTGATAACAGTGTAGACCATTTTTGGTGTTGAGTGGGCTGCTGAAATCAAGAAAGCTAATGCCACCACACTGTTTTGCCTTGCAGGGATGTCCGGAAGTTTAAGGACACCAAAAAACAGTTTGATAAAGTTCGAGAAGACATGGAGATTGCCTTGGTCAAGAACGCCCAAGCCCCCCGGCACAAGCCACATGAAGTAGAAGAGGCCACAGGCACGTTGACAATCACCAGGAAATGTTTCCGGCACCTAGCCCTGGATTACGTCTTGCAGGTGGGCTTGTAAGAGGAATCTCAAAAACAGGAAGAAATTGTGAAGCTGTTTCTTTAAAGACAGACCGTTTTGGTTTCTCTCCATTTCTCATTCCACGTGCCCACGTTTGGCCTGTTTCTGCATTAGCTTGAACATTGCATTTTGGAAAATTTGTTGATTCAAAAAGAGCCTCATCTTTCTGTGTGCAGGAAGTCCCAGGCTGAAAAACTCCAGTCCAAAGGGTGATTGAACAAGGGACAAAAAATAGGAAACATGTCCTGAATTGGGCTTAATATTGCTTCATTTTGTTCTGAATTGGGCTTAATATTGCTGATTTATTCCCCTGCTTCCTCTTATGTGGATCTGGATATGTTATTGTACCCAAAGCTGTTTCTGGATTGAGTTTTCTTTTCCTGATTTTCCTTGACTTCATTCCACCCCAGATTCTAGGCTAATATTGATCCAAGCTGCTTCATTGGCCTCCCTCCTCCTTTTCCCCTTGGTAAAATGGAGCCATCTGCCAACACTTTCTGTCTCATCCTGGCACAGCGTATGGAGTCATATCCTGTGGATCTGTAGGAATGAGCAGGGGAAAATGCTAGGGAGCAAAGAAATATGGAACCTTTAACCATTCTCACTGTATCGTATGACCTGCTGGTGACCAAAGCAGAGGAGAATTGTTTTAGCTCCTGGAAGCAGTTTTTAAAACCAGGTTGAATCCACAGTCCATTTTAGTTTGCTGCAAGAAGGGAGTCAGTAGTTGAAGTTTTCATTGGCCTCTAAGGCCATTGATCTTTAAAGGATGGATAATTATTATTATTATTATTTGATTTGAATCTTGCATCTTAAGAGGTTCCTAATTGAACTGATTTTCCCAAATAAATTACTGGATGTCTCCAAATCTATATGGAAGATTTAGGTCCTACCATGCATTCACAGAACCAGCTTTTTCCTGAATCAGTTTAGGTCTGGTGCAGAGTTTCAAAGGCTTAGATCATCCAACTGTCGTATTGGATTAATTTTCCAAATGGAATCAACAACTTGAATTCAAAGGGATCTAATAAGAAAGTGACACTTAGGGAGTAGTAGTAAAATGTTGCGGCATAGAGACATTTGTTCAGGACTATGCTTTATTGAACTGTAAAAAAAAACTGCAAAGCCAGGAGGTCCTACGAGCCTGGCAATAAAACTTCCTGTAAATAGAGTCTGCTATCTTTGCCTCACCCCATTAAGTTTATTATGAGCACCAAAAATTGTACAGTAAAAATTCTGAGCTGAGTTTTTTTACAGATTGGTATTAGAATCATAGATATAGCCATCTTGCTAGTTTATTTCAGATTGCTGACACTTTATGAAATTCAGGTTTACCTATTTTTGTTTCATTATAGATCAATGTTCTCCAGGCCAAGAAGAAATTTGAAATTCTGGATGCCGTAAGAGTTTTATTAAGATCAGCCTTCTTGTTCCCCATCCCAAAGCTAAGCTAAGCTACAAGTGATGACAATGGATCAGTGGGGATCCCATAAACCAAATTAAATTTCTCCCAGACATGCAGGAGGGAATGTTTTGTGTTGCCTTTTCTGAGAAGAGGACGTCTTCTATGTCCTAGAGGGAGGAGCTCTTTCAGTATAATTTTAAGAGAGATCTCCCTGTCCCTCTCATGCAGAGAAGGAAATGCCTCTTTCAGTTCATCTTGGAAGAGGCATCTTTGTTTCTTTCACGTACAAAGAAGTGCCCCAAACTGCTGCAGGTCACATCATAGTGGGTCCTGTATGAACTTCATGTCTCCCTTCCAGATGCTCTCCTTTATGCACGCCCAATACACCTTTTTCCAGCAAGGTTACAGCCTCCTTCATGAATTGGATCCTTATATGAAAAAACTGGCTACTGAGGTGAGGAAGCCATTGAATCTTTTGGGGAGGGAGGAGAGGGTGGAATAGTAGAAAACCAAAACCAAGGAAAGGAGGTGCAGAGGAATAGAAATGTGTCAAAGCTGGGAGAATGGTGAAGGAAAGACTAAAGGAAAGGAAGTTGTGGAAAGAAAAAACATTAGGAGATTCTCTGAATGGCTTGTCCACAAAGTCCCATGGCTCAGCCTTTTGTTTATTAGCTGTTGAGTTTGAGGCCTTCAGCCCTTGGCCTTCTTGGTCTCAGTCTCTTAAGATTGGCTCATGTTCCTCACATGGGCTCAAGAGAAGGACCTCCCTGCAAGAAATCTTGAGTAAGATTGCCTGGTCTCACATGCTCATCTTCAACTGCTAACTTTCCCTTGGCAATTGCAGGTATGATTCCTGGATTGCTATTGTTGTAGTCTTTGGTGTCACCTGAAGGACAGCTAAGGTAGCTGGCATGCACCTACTTGGCTCCTGATAGAGTTTAATTAAATGGAAGCATGTTTCAGTAGAGTTAGAAAAAATCCAGTCCGTATTGAGTGTAGGTTAGTTTTTCTTCAAATTATCCTTTTGTTCTGAATTACAAGGATAGGATCTTACTTTTTGACAGACAGATTATTTGTGATGCAGGTGTTCCTAAAATAAAGTAGGCAACCTGTGGCTGTTGGCCTTTTTTCCAGATATTGGTTTGAACTCTGTTCTTTTCCCTACAGTCTGCTGCATGTGGGGAGAGAGAGGGGTACACTTTGGCCTAGCCCTACCTACGTGGCTTTTAGCCTTGCCCCACCATATGGTCTCATGTGACCATTGGCAAAAAAGATAGTTCAATTTAGCCTAGAAAGAAATGGAGAGAGCAGAGAATATCTCTGTAGCTTCTGCCCTATGTTTCTTCTTATTCACCCTTGAAGCTGGATCAGTTGGTGATCGACTCGGCTGTGGAGAAGAGGGAAATGGAGCATAAACATGCCCTCATTCAGCAACGGGTGAGTCTGAATTCAGAAGTCACACAAGCGGAGTAGTAGCATCCTGCTTTCAAGAATAATCAGCCTGGTGCCTCAAAGAAATTTAGCCAAGCATGACATGAAAACTCTGTTGCTCCTCTCTTAGAATCAGGCATCTGGTTAGATAAACTGGATCATGCTTGTGTGTAAAAAGGTGTTTGCTTTCTCTACTGGATTAGAAATTCTCTACTGGATAAGAATCCCATTTCAAACAAGGGTTGGCTTCAGGATTTTGTTAACTGTACCAGGGAAAAATCAACTTTCTTTGTTGTCTCATAAGAATTGCCCAGTTTAGGTCAAAATCTATATTATCCATTAATCCTCCTGTCCATAAAAAATGTAAAATATAGGCAATCATAAGCCTCTACTATATAATTAAGCACAAACAAAAGCTTTTTTTAATCAAAACTTGATGCAGCAGGAAGTTTTCACGCAACATGCACCACATTAACAAAAGCGACTGAATAAATATCACTGGATTGTAGGGATTGTATATAAAGCCCTTATACGATTCCTTTAGCTTGGAAGGAAAATGAGTGCATTTCCAACAGTTTCCCACCAAGTGTGGAGAAGCAACAGTTTTCCCTTATGTCTGCTCAGTTTTCACACGTCTGCTCAGTGGCCTTCTCCTTTTCTCCTTGCCCATCCTGTTTTGTCAGCTCGCAGGCAAGGGCTGAGTTCTGTGGTTTGCCTCTCTCTTGACTTCCAGGGTTAGGCCTGCATGAGATGGTGGCATCAGATTCAGTTTCATGAATCTCCGAGAGAAGAGAAGAAGAATAAAGAAATGAACTGTCCATCTCATCTGCCCTTCCTTTTCTCATTGCTACAGGAAACTTTTCTCAAACCCAGTCAAAAGATCTCTCCAAAGATTGTGGCTAACTACACATAACCTGCATGCTTATTTAAGTCTGAGCTGAAGTACAGGAAATGCCCACTGAAACCCACTCCCTAACTCCAGTATTAATACGATATTACCAGAAGAGGTGGTGGGATGCAGAGATGAGAGAAGTGTAGACCATGGCAAATCTGGGGTTGCAGATTTGCAAAATGACATTGGTGGAGAAACATACTTGGCAAAACAATTACTTTTTCTTTGTGCATTTTATAAATATACAGAGATGCTGTATTAGTGTCTACTACTTCTTCCTTTCCTCATTGTAGTTTCGTCATGGTCTAAATATTCAATCTTGCATCCTTAAGGTCTTTACAGATGTGCAGATTTCAATAATACTCTTTATTTTCTTTCCCTTTTCTTCATTCCTCTTCAATATCTGGCATACCCATCCAGACTCTTTTACAGGTGAGTACCAGGTTAAGTGTTCTCTGCTTGTTTGGCTTATAGAACTTAGTTTCAATTATCAAAATGCCTCTTGTCATTTGCTCTGTTCTGCCTCCAATCAGATGCTGGTTTGGATTAGAGTTCATTGTTCTTTGGTGAACAGTGGTGCCCACTTTAGTCATGGAAATTCATTAAATAACTTTGAACCAGTTCAAACAACAGTCTTAATCATTTACAGGCAATGCAGTAGCATTTGCATTGTGTCAATCTGGAGTAGCTATAGTAGTAGTAGTAGTTATTGGTTAGCACTGTGTGGTTTGTTTATGGTTTAGTGTATTTTATGAGCTTGGAAAATGGATAAATATAGTCACAGGTTGGGTGATTGGGTAAGCACAACCAATGTCTCTCAGCCTAATCAACCTAAAAGGCTTGTAGTGGTGGAGAAACAATGCTAGGTAACCTGCCTTGAGTTCTGAGAAAGAGCATGATGTGACATAAATAAATGACTGTCATGAAATAAACTGATAATTCCAGGTAAGATCAAAATTAGGAAGGAACATGGGAGCATGAGAATTGGAAGGATTTATGATGCCTTATTTTTACCTACTTGTAGACTGCCTCTGACTGTGGAGGCTCTGTTGAGTTGTTGTAGCTAATACAACAATCACTGAATCCATCAAAGCTGATGATATAGCCTCATAAAGGTGCAGGTATGGTAAGCCATGATAAAACCCCAGTATTGATTAGAAGGAGATTCTGTGCTCTCTCCCTGCCCAAAAGCAATGGACAATTGCTTAAGAGGTGCAATTTAATGAGAGAATTCTCCCCCACCTCACACAGCCCTGGATTTCAGGGGAGTTGGAGACCTGTGCAGCATGTGGAAGCATGGGAACAGAGAGAAAAGGACAAGAATACCAGGACTGATGTAAAAGAAAAGGCTTATAAAAAACTCAATAAAACTGGCCGGCCATATGGCCCTGTTGTACCATGCCTGATTGGGCAGGATTGAATTTGGTGGACCAGAGAGAGAGCACCCTTGGCTGCAGGAGGCATACCACAGAGGAGCTGCAATAGAGGGGAGCTAGTGAGCAACCTTGGTAGGAAGGAGCCAACCTCAAGGGTCCTTGACGTCTCTGGCAGGGTCAAAGTTCATTGGGGGTGAGAATGGATGAGATTATTTTTTTAATGGTTTAGGCTCTGCCCTCTGTCTGCCTTTGCTGCTTTCACCACTTCCATCCAGAGGTGACAGCTGTATGATAATAATAGGCTCATGTGCTAAGCCGATGGATTCTGAAAGGGAAGTTGTGGGCCCTCAAGGGGAGGATTGGGGGTGGGACAGCCAAGTGGTCCGCAAGCAAACTCTACATTTGGGTTCACTCTCACAGTGTCTTTTGCTCTGATAGAACCCAGTCGGCCAGTCTTTGAGTAAAGGAGAAAAAAAAGCAACATAAGAGAGATTTTCAGCACACAGCATATGTGTTGAGGGTGGGTGGATAGAAGGCAGAAGAAAACACTCTTCTCAGCTAGTAATGCTGGCTAGTTTGGCGCATGATTGTTCGTATGCTTGGCCAGTGCAGCCACACAGGGGAACCATGAAGGTTTTCAGAAGACTGCAGTATCTTCTGGTAAGGGGAGGAATGGGTGTCTTTTTCCATCAGGCAACTGAATGGTGGTACAGCATCTCTTGGGGGTAGGAGGATGAAACTTGGAAAGGGTTAGCCCTTCCCAGTTTGAGGTGCAAAAACTTGACTTGGTCTCAGAGCAATAGAAAGGGCATTACTATAACTGACTCTGTTGGGGTTTCCCCTCCCTTTGTAAATTGATGGCATGGTTTGGGGGCTCAGAAAGCACGTTTTTTGCCCAGAGCATGTGAAAAAGCTGATGTGCACCCTTCCTGAGGTCATTCTTTGGACATCTTTTTGCAACTCTTGCAATCTTGTTTGGATTCTTGAGCTGGCATGAGCAAGGGAGATCTCGTCCCACCAAACAAAGGGTTCTTCTGAACATCAGCCTTGCCCAGCTATGTTTGCTGGGACCCTGGGCCTTGCAAATTCCTCCCATTTGCCCTTGTTGGAAATTAGATGGTATGCCTCTGATCCCAGCAGGGGAAGTTAAGAGGAGAAACAAAAGGATGGTATTTTATGTCATTGTTGCTGGATCCTACCATAATGTGGGGAAGTGAGCAAGGGTGAGCTTTGGCTCATATTTGGCTCCTTGATCACATCAAGGGTGCCAGAGATGAATTAATGTCAAGAATAAAAATGAAGTACTAATTCCTCTTCTTTCAAGCAAGGCTGGTGGTGTAGGGGGGCAAACATGATTGCATGCTGTTTCCAAAGCCCTCCTTTGCAGTCCTGACACAGAAAATTAATGAAGCAGGTTCTGAGCAGCACAGGGGTCTTTTCTACCAAGCTAAATTTCTAGTGTGAGGATTTTCCCCCAGTGTTGGGGTAAGGTATTATGCATGGCTACAACTGAAGCCTGTAGTATTTTTTTCTTGAAAGACATACCTTTTGGTAATTATATAAGATGGCTCTGCAAAAAAGTGCAATGCATACAGGGAAGGAAAAAGAATATGGAAAGAATATTTAAAAATATTATATTTAGGTAAATAATATATAATAATATTTTAAAATATTATATACAGGTAAATAATATATAATAAAATAGGTAAAAAAGGAAGATTTTTAAAATTTACACAGCTGATTATTCGACCCCAGTGATAAAAGCCTTCAAGATTTTTCTCCCCCTCTGACAAATTTCTCCATTGCTAGAAATCTGTGCTTCTGTTTGGCTTTGTTCTCTTCTTTATCATATTTGATTAATACAGATTCTGTACTTCAGGGTGAAATTGGAATAAAGACATGAAACTCTGGGAAAGTGGAGGGAAGAATCAGGAAGAATCAAAAGATGATGAAAAAAAATCATGTGTTTCTCTGCTGTTGCTTGGGGAGAAAACAGTAGCCTGATTTTTTCCCTATTTCTCTCTCTTTAGATTTTGCATCATCTCCATCCTATGATCGTACTCTTAGAATTTGCTCTCTCTTTGTGTTGGCATTTGATGTTTCCATAGAAACATTTGTCCAATGCCATTTCAAAAAAACCTCTCCATACAAGACTGTTATATAAATTCAAATTAAACAGGAAAGGAAAGGCACTGGAAACAACTGAGGCTGAGGAGTAAGATATTCAGTGCCTGTGATTTACTGACCTAGTAGGAAAAAAGAAATATAAAAGGAGCTTTTAACACAGATCTTAAGTTTTTGCATTTGGTGGCCAAGGATTCTACACCGATTGTAGGTGATTGGGGCCATCTGCAATTTTGGCTTGCATTTCCATTTTTCCTCTTATCTTCCTGTCAGATCAAGCTCATTTTTAGCTCTTCAAGATAATTTTACATTCCTTGCTTTCCTGAATAATAAACAGTTTGGGGGTGCAAAGGAAATGTTCTTTCATTCCTCATGGTTGCTTGTCCATCTAGTTCAAAGGGGCTGCTGGTTACTTTAATTGTATGGGGAGGAGGTTTGCAAGATAGCCCCCTGGTGCTCTAGAAGATTGTTTTGATGCATGTTTTTGCCAGTTAAGATAGGGAAACAGAGAAAGTAGCCAACGTGTCAGTTTCAATGATAAAAACAGTTCAAATAGAACAAGTTGCTTCAGACCGATTTCAAGACCTTGTGGGGATGGGCTGATGTGTTTTTGAACTCTGAATCAGATTGGGTTTGACTTGCCATTTGGCTCAGGGAAGAGTTAGAAAAGTGATTTTCCCATGGCCTAGATTTCACAAAAGCAGCTGCCTATTTTAGGTAGATTTTAATTAAAACACAAACTTTCAGAAAAGCTCAGTTTTTGTATCACTCTACCTGTAACTTGTACACGTAGCAGCTACCAGTTGGCCAGGCTGTCAATTTTCACGACAAGGCTCTCTCTCTCAGGCTGTGCAAAACTGGGACCGGAGTGGCTCACTTTCATTCTATATTTGTGACATCGAGGCTGAATGACGCGTGGCGTATCTAGATCTCTGCGACATTTCTTTCCTTATTTTTCTTGGTGCCTTTATTAAAGCAAAAGGAAAAAAGAAAAAAATAATGACATAATGGTGTGAGGAATTCTCTTTCTATTGTATAAAAACATGAACACAAAGTATTAATTTAAATCAGGAATTATAAATAGATCCTATATAATGTAAGATTTCAAATGGGGAAAGAAAGAGGAGAGGAAAGGAAAGGGAAAAGGGAAAGGAAATTAAACCAAGTGGACTTAGCAGTCCACTGTTGCAAATGAAGTATAGATTTATCATCCAATATTAGATAAATTTTAATAGTCATCTCCTCTCACAAAATCTATATAATTGTTAATGCCTTGATAAATTCCAAATACAGCATTGCAAAGAAGAAAAGTGTCATTAACAAGCTATGATTGCTCAGCTGAGAGAATCCTGCAGTACTGGTCTGAAATACAGCTGTCATAATGTAAGCTTAAACTAAACTATGTTCCAATTGTTGAATCTACAGCACACCAATCTCATTAAACCATCTCTGAGGTACCCATTACGCAGGAAAGAAAAGTGTATTTCATCCTCTCTGCTGTTTAAAATCAAAAGAGACTAACTTCGCATATGAAACAGTTGTAGCCACTAGTTGATGAAAGCAGGATATTTGTGCTTATTCTTCCAAAGTTCTGTCAATTTCATCTCCTTCCTCTTTTTATATAGTTTCCTTCTTGCTCTGGGATCCTCGGTTAATTCCCCTGGAATCTTTAACAAGTATAGTATATCAAAGGCTGAGTCTAATTTTTGTATTTTTTTTCAAAATGTTCAAATCAAACTTGGACAAACTGCTGAAAAATGGAAATTCAGTTTTAAATGCTCTAGTTTTTTTTAAATGGCGACAACAGAGCAAAGCAGTCACTTCCCATGTATATCTTATGTGTTAAATTTCAGGGTTGGAAACTGATTCCAGAGAAGTGGGGCTTGGTCAAAATGCCAGGAGGTTCTAAGCATCCCTTGCAAGCATTGGGGGCACTGGTCATATTGCTTTTTTTTTTTTTAATGTGACATGAACTGGAGTGAGCCAGCTTTTTATGATTTGGGAGTGGAGAAATGTACTCACCCTAAGAAGAGAGGATGGGTTGTAGCCTAGCAACTGGGCATGCCTGAGGCTGTGCTGCTCCTAATGAGCAAAAGGCTTTCAAACTAGTGGTTCTTCTTGGCTTCCAACTTTATATTGCTTTGATCCCTGTTTTTATTGTGCAAGTCAAGATGCCTCCAAGGAGGAGGATGAACCTTGCAGCAGAAAGAATGGATGCAATCCACTATGCAAGAAAATCTGAGAAGTAAAAAGTTTGATCTGGCTTCAGACTTCCAGGAAGTTTTAATTTAGAGGACTAAAGCTTTGAGGGAGTGAGCTGCTAGCATCCCAGACTGTGGTTCCCAGAATGAGAGGAGGAAATTATATACCAAAGAGAAGATCTGTGTTTAATAGCTTACACACTGAGCAGCGTTTGCTTATTGCTTTAAGCCATGGTTTCTAGAATAAGTCACATTTGGCTAGATTTGCAAACCAGGCATGGCCATATGTTGCAGTTTTCAAATCCTGGTGGTGGATTCACTCAACACATGGAAGGTTAATATATATTTTTAACACTTGCTCTCAACTTATTATTCAGTGGTTTGCTTTTTCAGGAATTGTTTTGAGGATAGAAAGTAGGGCAGACATCTTGTATATCAAATAAAAATAAACCAAACAAACCACACTGTGGTTTAAAAAGAACTATGTAGCCTTTGCTTAACTATGAACTATAAATCTACACTTGGTTAGATCAAGATTTTTTATAGGGGAAAGGTCATACTGGTCTTGTAAAAATGCAAGGGAGGGAAGGGGGTCATAGTGAACATTTTTTTGCAAAGTAAGTGGGGTTGGGATTTTCCTGGAGGGGGTCCCTCTATCATTGTTTTTTCAATCATGTTAGACTTATTGTAGGACTGCTATTTTATTTATTTATTAAATGCGTATGCCACCGAAATCTGAAGACTATTACCATTTTTACATTTGTCCCATCTGGCCTTTGGTTCTTAGCAATTGCGGCTGGAAGGATCCAAAAGAAAGGAGATTGGAGGACCACAGGAAACCTTGAGATCATAACATTGGGGTTCCAATTCCTTAGTAAGCCAAAACCAAATGAATTCTGTGATGGCTTGAATATGGCCAAAGGATTATAATCTGCTACATTAATGGACTGGGTCAGCTTTCATCCAGATTATGGCCATGATCCTATGTACTTGCCCAAACCTAGACAATTTTCTTAGCAGAAATATATTTAGAATTGTTGTATCAGTCAAGCAAAGCAGTTCCAGCACTGGGTCATCATTTTTTTCCCTCCACTCTCCACTTTGAACTTTCAGGATTTCTCTTATGATGAATCCAAAGTGGAATTCAATGTTGATGCTCCCAATGGAGTGGTGATGGAAGGGTACCTGTTCAAGAGAGCAAGCAATGCATTCAAGACCTGGAACCGGTAAGCCATTGTGAAGATGCCCTGGATGGCTGCATCTTGGATAGTTGGGATACTTAGAAGCTGGAATGGGAAGAGCCAAATTAAAATCCCCCCATTATGGGCTAGCCCATTTTAGTTCCTTGCCCTGAACCAAACCTAAGTGTTAAATTACCCTTCTCTACTCTAGTTCCCTACAGATGGTTTCTGGGAATTGCCATCTTATCACTTGTACAGGTGTCAGCCTTATGAGGTAGTCTAGGCAAGAAGCACACTCAGAAGTTCTAGTTCTGACTTTATTGTAAGGGTATGCTTTGCAAGTCTAAAAGTATTCTTCCCCGCCCTTTACAGTCTAAGAAACTAGGGAGGATCCCTTATGAGGTGTTTGCCATGCCCCCATTCCTTTTGTGGGCTCAGCTGCCTCTTATGTGACCATTCTGTAGCTCTTTCTCCTGTCTCCCAAAGTCACCATTACATCAAGTTGTAAAAGGCCATGCTAAATTGATATGACAACTATTTGTCAAATCCAGTATTGTACTGTAGCTGCAGCTAAAAGCTTTTTAGTCATTGTTTTCAGAATCTTTTCCAAGTCTCCATTTATTCTGAAATGCAAGAGGATGCTGCCCATCCTCTTTCAAGCTGTTTTTCTCCTTTGTTCATTTCTCCTTCTCCTTCCTGTTATTTGTTTCTCTTTGCAGGAGATGGTTCTCCATACAAAATAGCCAGCTGGTTTATCAGAAGAAGCTAAAGGTTAGTTCCTTACTTCGGGTTGGTATGGTATGGTTAACTTTCCTGATTGGTACACCAATTAACAAGATCTGAAAACTCTATTGTATGGAGGAGAAGAATAGATGAGTGCAGATCTGTGATTGCAAAGACCTACGGAGGCAGCCTGAGCTGTTGAACTGCAATCTGTAGATTGTAATCCCTGGATTAATTGGAAATGGGTCTTCCCTTTGGAATACTTTTCCTCTGGAATTTGAGAAACACCAATTGTAATATGTTTTAGACACTAATCAGACCATGATCTTTCCTGTTACAATGTTGTTTCAAGTTTAGGCCCATGAGATAAAGAGGATATTTTTAATAATTGAATACTCTTTATGATGATGGTTTGAATTGTAATGTTTGGAGTGCCACACACTGACATACTTTTTTAAAACAAGGAATGATATATACATTCCATGCTGTGGGAAATAAAAAGTAGATAACTAAACAGGATCACCAAGAGATATCAAATCTATTCCAACTGTCAGTGGATTCAGGGAATACTACCAAAATCTCAAAAAAAAAAAATTCAGCATCTAAATGGATTCTGTAATCCTTCCTTGGAAGCTTCGGCTGAGATTAAACAAATGCAAGGTTTGTTGAGTCAGCATCTACATTTGGAAGAAATGGAATCAGATGCTTCCATATATGCTTGTGTCTCCAGTATAGATTCAACAAGGAAAAAAATACCTGGGAAATTTCTTTGCCCAAATCTTGTTTTGGCCTTCTCAAATCTTTTCTTTGGCCTTCTTATGCTCATGTTGTTATCTGTGCCTGTTGCCTATTTATTTTGGGGAGAAAGGACTCCCCTTACATAAAAGGACTGTATCCTGAGTTTTGACTCAAACAAAAGATATTGCAAAATGTATAACAAATGGACACTATTTTGGTGTGTACTACTGTCCTTTAAAAGTAGCAGTCCATTTGCAGGGATTCTTAAACAGATGTTTTATTCTTCTCCTTCCAGGATGTACTCACAGTGGTGGTGGAAGACCTCCGACTTTGCACAGTCAAGCCTTGTGAGGACATAGAACGGAGGTTTTGTTTCGAAGTTGTTTCTCCCACCAAGTAAGTTATATGTTCCTTAAAAGAAGAGACAATAAATCATGAGTCATTTGTTCCTTCATGTCAACAGCTCTCTTGAAAAGAGTCTGTGGAAGGAAAAGGGCAGGGGAGATAGAGAATAAATAAGAAGTTACAGCAGCTAGTTTAGTGAGCCATGTGGACAGGTTATCATTGGAGGCTGAGTTAGCTGGGCCTGTTCTACTGTTGATGAAACATAAAGTGGCCATTTCAGACATCTGGGGATATGGGAGAGAAAACTTTCTGCTTCCTAGTTCGTTTGTTTGTTCATTCCTATTCATTCATTCACTTTTTCTGCTTCACAACCATTTCTCCATCCAAACCAGATCTCTCACTTTAAAACAGCTTTGATGTTCCTCTTCTTGCAATGATTCTGGTTCAATCCTGTGCTTTTGCAGTCCACTGGCTTCTCCCTTACTCTATCTGGCTTTGCTTGCTTCTGTAAGTCATGATTTGTTTAACCACAACTTGTTGACCAAGCCATAATTGGATACATTCACACATTACAAATCCTAGGTTTGGAAGGGCAAGCTGTGAGAATTAATTATCAAGAACAGCTGAGTTTAGCAAAGTGGAATTGTTTGCCTTCAGTGTTGAGAAGCACTTGCAGCTGTTACTCCAAGCAGACATAATCAACAAATAATAAGCAAAGGGGAAATTTTAACAGTTAAATATTAACTGGTGTAAAAAAGGTTGAGACCAGGAGACTGGTTGAGACTGTCTGTCTCACTGGACCAGACAGTGATTCTATTTCTATTTTTCCTGGTAAGCAACTATTCCCCTTTTCCCTTTGTAGGAGCTGTATGTTACAAGCCGATTCAGAGAAACTGCGCCAAGCATGGATCCAGGCAGTCCAAGCGAGTATAGCCTCTGCTTATCGAGAAAGTCCTGATAGCTGCTACATTGAAGTGAGTAGACCAGTCAACCAGAAGGATGTAGGACAGATTCCCTCTTGAGCATGAGGGACATACTCATAAATTGATCGTAGAAGTCAGAAAACAGATGTAGGGCATCCTTTTTTTTCGTAGCTGTGGAAGCATTTACATGTGTATCAAATCAGCTTCCAGATTATCCTTGAAAATGATACAAAAGCATTCTTGGCTGTATTATGAGAAATCAAAAAGCAAAAGAAGAATGGTCCCCTCCCTGAGGGATGCTTGACTAGCCATGTTTTTGCTTGATGTTTCATTCGTTGGTTTTTCTCTTGCTCCAGAAATTGGATCGAACAGCTTCCCCTTCGACAAGCAGTATAGATTCCGCTACCGATTCCCGGGACCGAAGTGGGAAAGGGGAAACTATCCTGCAGAGGGTGCAGAGTATCTCAGGCAATGACCAGTGTTGTGATTGCGGGCAAGCGGATCCCCGATGGGCGAGCATCAACTTGGGCATCTTACTATGCATTGAATGTTCAGGGATACACAGGTATTTTCATGTGCGCTTCCTTGGATGCTAAGAATATCAAAGTACCTCCAGCTTCTCAACTGGCACAGGAGGCTGTTCTGCCTCTACTTGAGAGAGTTATCTCAGAACAAGTACCCCAATTGAACAGTCAGTTGCAATTTTACTTGAGAAGCTCATCACTTCTCTTCGCCTTACCCTGCAGGAGCTTGGGAGTTCACTGCTCCAAAGTGCGATCTCTCACGTTGGATTCTTGGGAGCCAGAATTACTGAAGGTAAAGGCAAAACCCTTAATACCTAAAAAATATGTAGTCGAAAAACTATCCAAATCACATTTTGAGTAGAACAACTGTGCAGAGGAGCTCTCGAGGAGAAAAATGCTAAAACTTGAGCAGGCAAAGGTTTATGTTTGTTTATTTATGTTGATTTGCATTCACTTCAAAAAAGTAAGATTCTAAACCAGTGCTTCTCAGTCTCAGTAGCTTTAAGATGTGTGGACTTCAACTCTCATATCTTAAAAATTGCCAAATTGAAAAACATCTGCTCTAAATCTTGCAGTTTGGAGAAGAAAAAATACAGGTTAAGAATTAGTACTACATTTAAGTATTGGATTTTGACTGAGACCCAGGAGGAGCATCAATCCTGAAACTTGGAACTCACATGTTTTCCTATTTTTTCACATACTTTTCAAAAGCTGATGTGCGAATTGGGCAATGCTACCATGAATCAGATCTATGAGGCGCAGTGTAAGGAAATGGGGCTCAAAAAGCCAACTGCTGGCAGCTCAAGGTAAAACTTTTTCTGTTGTGTTCTCCTATTTTAGTCGTTCCATGTCTGCTTCCCCATGAATTAGCAGGGAATCTCAGCATACAACCAAATCAATACTTTAACTCAGTTTATTGTGGGGGTAAGCAAACCAACTTTCCTTGCTCGCATGTATTCTCACTGTGTTCAGACAACACACAGTTAATGGTTTAACAATTTTCCTGGGTTTGCACAGTATTAAAAGGTAAAGGTTTCCCCTTTCAGTTGTGTCCGACTCTACTGGGGGGTGCTCATCTCCCCTTCATAGCCAAAGAGCCAGTGTTCATCTGGTTCTTTATGGTCATGTGGCTGGCATGACTCCTATGTACGCCTAAGCACACAGAACGCTGTTACCTTCCCACCAATTTAGGCAG
>JANHZU010005221.1:58419-69660 GCA_032468055.1 Acrochordus granulatus | reverse complement strand
AAATCCAATCCAGATGCCTGCTTTTTAAACTTTTGTTGCAATGCAATTACCCTGGACGAGTGAGAGTCTTCACAGACTTTTTCCATCCTGGAAATTTTCTTGTGGATTTAGGATTCATGTGAATCCTTGGAAAAAAACAAGGTTGGAAAAATTTAGGGAGGGTCTCCATGAAAAGGTTTTACAGAGGCTCTTGACAGACTTCAAGTAAAAGAGAAATTTCTAGGTCAACTGTCTCCAGCATAGTACTTACCAGATGTTTTGGGACAAGAAATTCCAATATTCCCAATTAATATGCTCTTTGGAAATTATGAGATGGCAACCTGGATGTTAACGAAGGAAAGGCTGCCTGTTGCATACAAATCAGTTCAATATGTTCATGCAGAGATCTGTGCCAGTTATACTATACAACAAAAATCTTCTGCGTTCACTGATGCAAAGGAAAAGATGCATGGGTTGCACCTTTAGAAAATCACATTTCATGAAATCAAGAAGTTTACATGCCTCAACTTTCCAGGATGCCTCATGAAACAACCATAGTCATGTATTCCATTTGTCTGGCTCTGGCTGGTAGCTAAGAAGTTCGGTTAACCTTGATGAATCAATTCCTCTCTAACAAAATTATGACTTTAACTTCACAGTGAATCCACCACATTGCAGAATGGCCTTTTCACTCAATATAATCCCTACTTCTTTCTTTGTACTCCTTCAGATGCCATGATGTGGCTAGGAAAGATGTGGTAGCTTTGAATGTGGAACAAGAAGCAGACAAGCCATATTATCCTACCTGCTGTTTTTATCCTAATTAATTTCAAGGCAGATGCATCTCCTTTCACATTCTTGGTAACTGCTGTTTCAAGAATATCTCTACATTTAAAAAAAAGACATTTTAATGCAGGGGCTTCTTAAAAAACAGAGTGTTTTGAGGAAAGCCAGCCCAGATCTCTAATGAAGAGTAAACTTCCTCATGGGTTTCTTATTATTCCCATATTCTATTCTTGTTACAAGATGTTTAAGTCTTCTCCAAAATTCCTCCATATGCGTTGTAACACAATTAAAACAGTGAAAAGCGTATTTTTTTAAAAAAAAAGACTCAAAGATACTGAGAGATGTAAACATCGATAGACACTTCTTCGAATATCAATTTCATCCCAAAAGAGACTGTTGTCATGACACCCAGAACAGCTATCTAGCCAATGACACTTTAGCCTAGCATCTTGTGTGAATCCAGCCCATATGGCTAATTTAGGTTCTAGTATACAGTTATAAACTGGAGCATTAAATGAATTAAAACAACAATGTACATACTATGGTGTAGATAACATTTCATCTGGGAACAGCCATTTGTAGTCAGATAAAAATTGCATGTTCTTCCAGTTGTTTCACATCAGATCTAATATTGTTGACTCAAATGTGTTTTAAGGGGGCAGGGAGGAGCTGAGGTTGAGTTTGGGTGGACAACCTGCAGCAAGAGGCCAGAAAAAAGTTAAGCCAGGGATCCCACCCATTTTCCATTGGTTGGTTGACCAGTTGTTTGGCGAGGAATAGCTTTCTCTCTTCCTGCTGCTGTAGAAATCAGGAAACAAGTGAAGTTATTTCTGCCAATCCATTCGTTGTTGGGGACCAGAAAGAACTTGCCTTACCATGTCATATGTTGCATCACAAGTGCCACCATTGCATGTAACTTATGGTGCAAAGGCTTTGTCTGGTTCTCCTTTTTGTCAGGTAGAGGCTTTTCCTTGAGCTTCAAAAAGAAAAAAAAAACAAATGAGGAAAACAATTAAAGCCATCCTCTTCTTCTTTTTCTTTCCCCCTTTCCTAGCACAGAGACTCCTCTAGAGTTCAAGGTCATGATAATTTGAGCCTGGTCATTTATGCCTTAGGTGAGATCTCTGATTTGATTCATTTGTTGATCCATTTGTTTCTTTTCTTGGCTGTTCACAATATTCTCAGGAGTCTTCTCCAACACCAAAGTTAGGTACAAATTGGCACACAGTAGTATTAATGAACAATAATCAATAAAATATGAAGTTCTGTTACATATTAAGATGAATCAACATTAGGGGTATACATCCCAAAGAGATATAGTTATTCAACTTAATCAACTTGAGGCTATAGTTGCAGGCCAGCCTATTTTATGGAGAAAAAGTTATGGATTAAAGCTCTGTCAAAGGTGTCAGTTGAGGACATAGTCTGACACCAAGACAACTATATCAAAAGAGATTTTGATGCTGGGCTTTTGGCTTCTGCATTATTTGTCTTTCAGGATGATCAAATTTGAAGACCCTCATTGCACAGAGCCCAAAGATATCTTAAAGATGCTCCCATAAGAGCCATATCCGCTTGAGAACTAAACTGTGAATCTTCCTGTTTAGGAGACCAATTCTTGGATCCCAGAAGATCCTCAGAAACAGTCTTCTTCTACTTCTTAAAATACCATTTTTGTAAGAAATTTTAATATGTTTGTAATCAGCTTAATGTACACTTTCTCTAATCTGTTCCTGATTGTCTACTGCTTTTTCCCCCACCTAGGTGCTTTCTATTCCTCCTAGCATTGTGGTATTGAGATGCAGATTTTAAACATGCTACCTTCATTCGGATGCCTTTTCTTGATTGTGGAGTCTTTGGTGCTCACTGAGTTTGGTGGTTTTCTTGCAGACATTGTTGTGTGCTGATGATGTTACCTCGTTGGGTAATGAAATGCCTGCAAGAAAACCACCAAGCTCAGACAGCACCAAGGACCCCCACAGTTCAACCCTGAGCTGCAAATATTATCTTCTATTCATATTCCTTGTGAAGACACAAGCAACATTTTCAGATAGAAGAACTTTTCCAACAGAAGCCACCTGATTTACTAAGTTGGGGAAATCTTAAATTGGAGCTCCAAGTGTTGTAAAGACGGTGTGTGGGTTTAATGATTAAAAGCCCATCTTTGCACCAGAAATACAGGTGACAGCTTGGAAAGGAAAGAATGGAGGCATGATAATTAAATGAACCAATGAGATATTTGGAGACAATTGAACAATTGAGTTTTCTGAAATATTTGCTAAGAGAATGTAATTGCATTGTGAAATTCATCTGCTCTGCATCCTGATCATCAGACGCTGATGGTATAATTGTGTTATAATGAAAAGTGTTCTGCTGATTATTCCACAGAGAACTTCTTTAGAGATAATATTCACATTTACTTAATTTGACATCATTGCAAAGGAAATGCAAATACAATGAGAACAGCTGGGCTGCAACCCTCAAAACATCTGAAGCAAGTTCTTTCTTCTTATCCATTACCTCTGCAAGGTCCCTTTTAAAAAGCTTATACACTTAGCACAGATCCTTGCTTGTTTGGGTATATGCTTTCAATGAAAGCTTATTATAAAATTTGGGATTTGCTGGTTCAAATGGAAAGCAGTTGCGATGTTTTCGTTGTGTTCCTTTTCCATAAAATCATCCTCCCACAAATCACATGCTAAATTTAGGAGAGGAAATAAAGAATAATTTTCTGGAAATAAAACCTGCACCAACAAGTCAAATTACGTATTTCCATGAATTATGAAGCAGAAATAACCATGTGGTAAATCTGAAAATATAAAACGTTCTGCAGATTGGAAAATATAGTAGGCTTAAATTCTGAATGGCCAGACTGGGGACAGATGCATCTTGGCTCTACGTGGTCACTACTGACTTGATGGCACATAATCAATGTCGGATTTGAGAGGTAGTCCAGACAAGAAGCATACCCAGAAATACTAGCTCTAACTTTATTGTAGCATTATATTGACAGAATCTTGCAAATCTGAAAGTATTTCTCTCCTCTCTTGCCCTTACAGTCCAAGAAACTAGGAAGGGTCCCTTCTGAGATGTTTGTCATGCTTTCATTCCTGCTGCATGCTTAGTTGCCTCTTATCTGACCATTGCCTAGTTTGCAGCTCTTCCTCCTGTCTGCCAAGATAATTCTCACAGACCATTACAATCAATGAGATTGTCATAGAAAGAAAAATGTAAGGCTCGAAGTATCAGGCTTAGCCAGTGCAGTTCTAGTTAATAGATTGATTAAAGCTACAAGGTCACAAGAACTTCTCCAACTCTCTGCCGAACACCTGCACTCCCCAGACAAAGCTAATGGTGTTCACGTGGGATTGGACCTTTGGCATCTGTGCATGCGTAATGACTCAAGGCTGATCCCCCTCTTATCCTTTGACTCTGCCCTTTCTTCTCCCCCAAAAAATGAGGGAAAGAGAATAAATTAGAGAAAGTCAAGTAAAATTACCAAAACAGACGAATGGATCTCTTGGAATAATAGTGTGCTCACATTAATCCAGACAACAGAAGTGGTTCACATTCAATTTGTAGAGCTCCATTCTTGCCACTAGGCCAGTTGGTGAATAGAAGCTGCTTAAATACAAGAATGACATAAATATCATAATAAGGCCCAGAATTTCAGTTGGGCTCATAGTCAGTCAGTGAGTCAGATTTTAATATGGGTCATTTAACAGGAAGGAAGGGAGGAGAAAAAGGAAGGAAAGAAGGAAGGAAGGCAAGAGAAAGAAGGAAGGAAAGAAGGAAGAAAGGAGAAAAAAAAGGAAGGAAGGAAACAGGCCATACAGTGCTTTATAGGTAATATCCAACACCTCAAATTGCATTTGGAAGCCAAATGACAGCCAGTGCAGGTTGCATAGCAGTGGTGACACATGGGCACATTGAAAGACAGCCATTACTGCTTGTGCTGCTGCATTTTGAGCCAGTAGCTTCTGAGTGGCCTTCAAGGCAGCCTCATGTAGAGTGCACCACAATAATCCAACCATGAGGTGACCAGAGCATGAGTGACCTGAAGGGCCTCCTTATATCCAAAGAACTGCTTAAAATTTACCTCCCATTATGTGCCCTACGAAGGAGAAGGAGTGAGCAAAATAGCTTGTATTGATGAAAAGGCCCCTTTGGTGTCTTTCATCAGAGGTCATGCATTGATCGTGCTGAGGGAACTGCCAAACTTGAGAGTCAGCTATGAGCAGCATTCAGAGACACTGATTTATTTTGGAGGTTCTTTATGTCTAGGAAATCGCTTAAGTGTGGGTCTAGAAGGTTCACACATTGACTACTGGATCTTAGCAGAACTGAGTAATGTGCAGTCAGGTGTGGCCTCCAGATGATTGCTGCAAAGTTCCTACAGAGGAACTGCTGAGGATGAAGTGAAGAGCTCTGCCCCTTTCTCCTGACTGCTGTTTTACTCCGACACCTCATCCAAGCGACTTCTCTGCTTTGTCTCCAGCCGGTAACCCAGACCAAAATCCCACCACAAAATTGTATCTGCTCTGGAATTCTGATTGGGGTAAAAGACACTAGCATTAGCCCAGTTTCCTCTATTGCAGGAATGTCAGTCTTAAAGATGTCAATCTTAAACTCACCAAGGTTGGACGCCCCTGCTCTACTGTGGTCCAGCTGGTTTGATTTTGGCAATGCTGGAAAAAAAATCTAGACATCAAATAGTCTATTGTGAGTTGTGGTTGAGTGTAGGACCTTGGCTGGTGAAAACTAGTTTCAATTACCATGAAACTTAAAGGTCTTTTGTGGGGTTTAAGGTATGCTAGTCTTAAGCATTCTGGAAATAACACAATCCAACATAAGGGATGGGATTTCATAGAATCAGAGAGTTGGAAGTCTCTTTGATCCCATGCTCTGCTGTATGTAGGCATCTCAGGCCATCTCATTCAAGTCAGTTTTCAACTTTTGCTTGATGGAGCCCCATGACTACAGGAGGCATGCTGTTCCACTGTTAATAGTCCTCATGGTCAGGAGATTCCTCTTCATTCTGAGTTTGGATCTATTTCTATAAAGCTTCCAAACACTGCATTTTGTTCTACTTTGGGACAATACAGAGAATAAATTTATACCTCTTCCCTGTGACAGATCTTCAAGGGTTGAAAAATTGCTACTATATCTCCCCTTAACCTCCTCTTCTTTAGGTTAAACCAAATTCCTTTAATGTTTTTCATAGGACTTTAGCCCCTCACAATCTTTCTTACTCTTCTCTATTCTTTTTCCAGGTTCCCAGCTTGTATTGTGGGAACCAAAACTTGAGGAGGCATTTCAGGTGCAATTTGACCAGCACAGAACAGAATTAAAATTTCACTTGCTGTGGTTTGGATATTATATTTCTGTAATGCAGATCAGGCTTGCATTGGCTGTTTCTTCAGTTATAGCACACTATTGGTTCACATTTAACCTTGGTCTACCAGGACACTCAGACCATTTCACAAAATTAGATTTATCTCCAGATCCTTGTCTATGACACAGATACTACTGGAGATTCTGCACTGTGTAGGCCAGGAGTGCTCAACCTTGGCACCTTTAAGATGCCTGGACTTCAACTCCCCGAATTCTTCAGCCATCTATGGATTCTGGGAGCTGAAGTCCACACATCTTAAAAGTTTCAAAGTTGGACCCCAATGAGATTCCTTCATTCTCAGGAATCATTTATCATTGTGTTTATATGAAATTATCAGCCCAAAACAATTGTCTCGTTCACCTTTTTGGATGCCTTTTTCTCGATATGCTTGCAGATTTCTAGCCTGCAACTGAAATCTCTTTGGAGACTAAGCTTGCTTAGATGCTTAAATCTTCCACCGTGGTTCACAAACACAGCTAATATTCAGTATGTAAATGGTAGTTCATGTGACCAACCCAATTTATCACCATCTGAAAGACTGTCTCAAAACATGGACACTTGGAGAGAAATTGGAGCTCATATTCATCGGTCAATAACCTACCACACCAGTTAAATGAGCAATATATAGATAGTCCTTGACATATGACTGGAATGGAGCCCGCTCATTATGTCATATGTCGTGAAGGTCATAAATTAGGTGGGTCACATGACCCACCCAATTTTATGAGCTTTTTTTTGCAATGGTTGTTCAGCGAACGTAGCAGTCATTAAACAAATGCAATGTTCATGTTTGCTATGGCACGGTTTTGCCAAAAACTGGAAGTAAATTTTGATTTTTGCCAAAGCCATCATAAAACATGGTCACTTGATCATCTGATGCTGCAGCAGCCAAAGTGTGGTCATGTGACAGCAGGGGGAGGCATGCATGGGAACTTTGGAACTGGGTCGTAACTCCCTCTTTGCAGGTGAGTCTTAATTTCAAACGGGCGCTAAGCGACTGGTTGTAAATCGAGAACTACCTGTAGGCTCTCAGGTGCAGTGCACCATTCTTTTTTCTTTTAAGGGCTGCAGGAATCTGGATGCATTCGGAAAGAGACTGATTTTGTATCATAATGCAAGTTCTGCCAGGCAGCCAAATTCTTCTTGAAGCTCCCCAACCTGGGAGTATTTTTTACCTTTCCTAGGATTGTTCATGTTAACTTTAGAAGTCAACATCTTGCCAAGATGTCTTAGTGCATCCTTGGCTTGGCCACAAAAGCTGTTCTTCATCAATATTTGGAAGTGGAACAAGTTCTTGAGGGTTGGCAGGCTTTTGCAGTATTTTATACCCTTGAAGATGATTAAGTTTCGAAAGCCAAACTGTAGGTAGAGTTTCTGCCTTTGAAGACACAGGGGACCACCCGGATAAAATGAGGTTCACCTTGCTATCACCTGTTATTGCGCTGGGTTTTGTTTCATAATAATTTTATTAAATTTATAGCATGTATGCATAAAAATTAACATAAACTAACAATCGAGAAGAGAGATAAAGAGGAAAAAGAGAGAAAAATAGGGGTGCGGAAAGATATATAGATAAAAGAAAGGAAAACAAAAATATGTAGAGTACAATGTCTTCCAACTTCTTCCAACAGCATGAAAAAAACACATCCAGCTCTTAATTTAACTCTATAATGTAGAAAAGGGATTTTTTCTTTTTTAAATTTTAACCATCATCACATCCCTATGTCATAATTTGATTTTTTCCCCCTCATCTCCTGTGAAAAGCCTACGAAGGCCGCACATCTGGAGGAACATGTATCATTTCTGGTTACAGGAAGAAAGTTAAAATCAAGATCACCTCTGGTCCTGCTGGGTTTCCCAAATCCTGCCAGGGGTCCCCGAATGGAGCTGTAACAGCTCAGTGGTTTAATGATAGGGTAAGCTTAGGGAATGCAAGCTCTGATTTGCCAACTGTTATGATTTTACAGAAGGATTTTATTTTTAAGAAAAATATATGACCGTGGTGCGCATGGGTCTGAATGTGATGGTGACAGGAATACAATTTCTTCTGGCAAAAACATACATTTTGGGTGCTTTTGTTTTTTCCTCGCTAAAAGGCTGTAGGAGTTTGACAGCTGGAAGGGAAAGATGGATAGACAGCTCCATGCTTTTTGCTAACCCTGCTCTTCAAGTTTTTCTTCCTGACGGCTTCCCACGCCACCCTTCCATCATGATGGCCTTGTTATTTTGTCAAGCAAAAGCTGAAAAGAAAGTTGTGTGGTTTCTCCCAGTTGTGGATTGCAAATGGTTCCCCCCCCCATCAAACTGAATGAGAAGGAAGTAGTAGTCAGTTTTTTTGGTCAATTATTTTAGTATATCAAAGTGACACAGAAAATTCAACATGCATGCATATAGCAGAGTTGGCAATGTAATATCACACTGAAGTTAAAAGGAGGAACACCAAATGACAATGAATCTGGAAAAATGATAAACAGGTAGTCCTTGGCTTATGAACACAACTGGAACCAGAATTTTTGCTGCTAAACAGGGCGGCGAGTCATGCCCAATATTAAGACCTGTATTGCCATGGTGGTTAAGTGTATCACTGCAATTGCTAAGGGAACCACACAATCATTAAGTGAATCTGGCTTCCCCCTTTGACTCTGCTTGTCATGTGGAAGGTTATGTGATTGTGGGGATCACGTGACCCCAGGATGCTGCAAACATCATGGGAGTGCTGTGACAGTTGTAAGTGTGAGGATCGGTTGTCAGTCATATTTTTAATGCTGTTGTAATTTGAAATGGTCAGTAAATGAGTGGTTGTAACTTCAAACGGTCACTAAATGAATGGTTGTAAGTCATGGACTACCTGTAATAAAGAAAGTAACACCAAACATTTGACACATACCAGATATTAGGAGTACAGCCAACTGAAACATTTGTATTGTTACCATGTAATATTCAATATTAAGACATGAATTTCATACCGAAGTGAGGAAAACCCAGACCACGTTATACCTCAACACCTGCATTTCATCTCCAAAAGCAACAAGATTGGAACAACTTTTACTAAGCATCCTCTGGGTTGTTCAGTATATATTAAAAAACCTGTTGATATTCAAATTATGAGAAAAACATCAGATTCCTTTTCCTGATTTAGAACTTTCTCTTGGTTTACGAAAACATAAATCAAGCTCCTTATTCTAAAGTTCATATTATTAATAGTATTATTTTTATCAAATTCCCTCAACTTTTCTTTTAATAAAAATGATTTATGGCTTCAGGATTTCAGTTCCTCCAAAAACTCCATCTGACATGGAACTTCAGGAGTAGCAAAAGCATTTCTTTATTACGTGAACCAAAGTCTCTTTGTGCAGACCGGCTACTAGCGGCTCTCTGGGGTTTCTAAGCATTTTTCCCCCCTTTTCCATCTTGAGATATCAGGAATTGCTCGAAGGGTCCTGTCCATACAGTGCATAGCCTGAGTATTAAAGACTGAAGGTCAGGCATATAAGACTTATTCCCAATGTCCTCATGTTGAGAACTTCTCATCAGATCTTTAAAAGTGTCTACTTATGAAACTTCTCAATTAAAGAAGTGCAGTAAGAAACGCTCTTCAAAGGGCAACTATCTAAAAGAGAACCAACAGTTTCAATGGAGACATTGGTGCAGAAGATTATATGCTTTCCAGGTCTATTTTGCCTGAACAGAATTTTTGTTTCTACAGGATTTCAGAATTCCTACTTTATCTTGGCTCTGAATGACTTTTTCTGCTTCTACTTAATATTTTAAAGTGCAGTGCTATTCTTCTGCTTTTCAGGTTAAAACAAAGGAAGAGGAGGAGAAGAGGAAGAGGAAGAAGAAGACGAGGAAGATAGAGGAGGAGATGGAGGAGGAGAAGAAGAGGAGGAGGAAGAAGATAGAGGAGAAGGAGAAGGAAGAGAAGAGGAAGAAGATGGAGAAGAGGAGGAGGAGGAGAGAAAGAGGAAGAAGATGGAGGAGGAGGAAAAGAAGAGGAAGAAGATAGAGAAGGAGGAGAAGAGGAAGAGGGAGAAGATAGAAGAGAGGAAGGAGAAGAGGAAGAAAAAGATAGAGGAGGAGGAGGAGCAACTGCATAAGGCAACTGTACTTTTTGTCACATATTTCCATGACATCCCTGTTTAGATACATTTTTCTTTCACATTGCACACTTCTGCATGTTCAATCAAGAGTTTAACCATTAAGGCGAGGTTCACTACCAATGACACCATTTACGTCAGCTGTGTAAATACTCCAAGGTTGTAATTGGATCTTTGCCTATTTACATAAGCTTTAAATGCAACTTAATTAAATTCAGATTTAACAGATCTATCCTCCCCCAAATGGTCTATGAAGCTGAGGATTTAATATCATTTTGTTGCTGTTCCCAAATTTGGTTGTTTCTCTGGGGACGCGAGAGACGTCGTTTCCCCAGAATTATCTCTTTTCTCGGAATTCTTGTAAGCTGGTGCTTGCATCGTGGGAGATGGTTTATAGCCATGTTGTCAGCTTCTCTTTTCATTGGCCTTCCATTTGCCCAAGCGTCCTTTTTTCCCCTAACTGTTCTTACCTTTGCCTGTCCAAAATATTTGAACTTTAGCTTTATTATCGGACTTTTCAGTAGCAGTCTGGTTTCCCTTCATCTAAGAAAGAATTATGTGCTGCAAGGGCAAGACCTTTTCAGGTGTTGCGTTTTCTTTCTAGCTGGGGGTGTTGAGAAAGGCCTTTAGTTGCTCTTGTTCCATTCTAAATATTGCTTCTTGGGCAACTACCAATTCTTCAACAGGCAGAGGAAGTAGCTAGTACAACCATCCGGAATTTGCAAGTCAAAAGCTTTAGGATGTCTATACAGTGGTGCCTCACAAGATGAGACAAATCCGTTCTGGAAGAACGCTCTTACTGCGAAATGCTCGAAAAGCGAAATGAGGTTTCCCATTGAAAACAATAGAAAATCAGACGATCTGTTCCATGTCCCCCAAAATATTCACTAAAAAATCATTTTCAACAGAATTTGATGTAGAAATGATTGTCCCTAACATCTGGAACAAGTAACCATGATTAACACATGATATAAAGCAGAAATA
>JANHZU010005221.1:33185-46427 GCA_032468055.1 Acrochordus granulatus | reverse complement strand
ACCCTTTTGCCATCTGTCCGCTAAACCAAGCCGTGACTCCCTGAAATATATAGATATTTTCCTTTATCTGCTTGTATACATTTGACATTATCTTGCAAAGAAACTTTTCCAGGAGGATCTAGTATGCTACACCAAAATGCAGCGAGCTTTATTGAAACATTATTTTGTTGGTTGTACAAGCTAACGTATTGACGTATTTACATTCATAGAGAAAAGCAATATAGATCAAAGTGACTGAAATCCATTTCATGCTGTCCAGCACATTAAATCAAAGTACTTCTTCTTGCCTCTCCCTTCTTCTTCTTTAACTCCTTTTTCTTCCCTGGGAATAGTTTTCTGTTTTCAGCTAGTTTCTCTGATGTTGCATATTTCTTGACAAGGAAGTTCTGTATGAGTGATAGATATCAAGCTTCCGTGAAGCTGTCTTGGGTATTCCTAGCTCAGAAGACTACATAAGAAAACTGTTGCCCCTAAAAGGTTTTTAAAAAACAGCTTTAATTACATGATACTTAAAAAGGTCTCCTCCAGTGTTATGTCTTACCGTTCGTTTACTTTTTTTTTTAACTGTACTTCATTTTTCTGGTACCATCATAGGAACGTTCAATGTTCCTATTTAATTTACACCAACTTATTTCTTGCTTAGGGCCGCCACATCTATTGACCTTTATCTCTACCACTTCCAGCAACATGGGAAAGCTTTTCCAAAACTACTGTTGCTGCTCACGTGGATGAGGAGGTATTATAAGCCACTTTATAATCGTAGGTTATAATCTAAGTGTCTTAGATTATACACTCCAACAGAGATATCCAATCTATGTTGGTTGATTCTGGGTTTAGCTGTCCTGTGTGATGGACTATCAACGTTGTAGCTTAAAGTAACTCAAAATAAATAAATAAATAAAGGTTCCCCCTTGCCAGTTGTGGCCAACTCTAGGAGGTGGACCTCATCTCTGATTCACAGCCAAGGGAGCCAGCATTTGTCTGAAGACACTTCTGTGGTCATGTGGCCAGCAGGACTATATGCCAAGGTGCACAGAACGTGGTTACCTTTCCTACCAAGTTAGGCAGTACTGTACCTATTTATCGACTTGCATTTTTACACTTTCAAACTGCTAGGTTGGCAGGAGCTGGAGCAAGTCATGGGAACTCACCCTGTTATGCGGTGGCTCTTGGGTCTCAAACTGCTGAGCTGCCAACTTCCTGGCCAACAAGCCCAGTGTCTCAACCGCTAGGCCACCGTGCCCCCCTAAAATACCTTAGCATGACAAAATATGGTGTAGATGGCTGGACTGGGAGTCACTTTCTTACCCAGATATGGGTCCTAAGGCTATAAGATAATGATACATTTCTTCATTTAACAGCCTTATTTTTTTCCCCTGGTACAGTTGTCAGAAGTGAAAGATTAGACCCAGGCATCAAGATTCAAACTAAGAGATGCCTCATTTTTGCATCTTTATAAGAATCTGCCCAACCAACAGTTGAATACCTATGGCTGAATGATAAAATTCAATGGCCATCAGAGAGGGCTGGACCTATTACCTTTGTGGCTTTGCAGAAACTCCAGGCTGATGCCACATTTGATTCCTCTCTTGGTTCAGCCCTCTTCTCCTCCCACAATAGTAAACTTTTTCCAGGTGTAAAATTGCCCGTCATATTCCTTTGTGCCTTGTGAATTCCTATTTCCTATATGCCACATAGTGGAGCTCCAGAGGATAAACCTTTCGAATATAGATAGTTTGACAGTGACACTCCACTGGAGAGATAGTGTTAACACTGGATAGTATTGCTATTCCTTTTTCATGTATTAAGGTATTTTGAACCTGACATTTGTCACTCTTTATTATGATTTAAACTTAGGCAAAGGTTAACATCATATATCATGATTATTATCTGCACAACAATGTGAACTCATAAGTGCCATTTCTTTAGCTGATGGTGGCCTTCATTTGCATCGAGTTCTTACCAAGAACTTAGGACATTATAATGTATATATGTGAGGATCAAAGGCTCTGCCCCTGTGATTATGGAGGGGTGGAAACTACAGAACATGTTCTTCTTTGTTGCCCCTTTTATAGAGACATTTGAACCAGATTCATACTACTTCTGATTAGCAGGTCACTCAGGTTCAGCCTATGCTCAGATGGTGCTCATAGACAAAGTACTCCTTGTTACAATACGTTAATAGCTAGGTTTTTTTTCAGCAGCACAGAAGATCCATCAAATCCTGATGGGCCAAAATCCCACAATGCATTCAATGCAGACAAACAATCAAACTGTAAAGAACAGCCTAATCAAGGAATTACCAAGAACACACCCACCCACATTGGCAGGTCAAGTCGCTAGTATATAAAGGACAGCAAACCATACTCCCTTCTTACAGTGATGATGCTACCTAGCTGGGTAATGAAACGTCTTCAAGAAAACAACCAAGCTCAGAGAGCACCAAGGGCCCCACAGTTCAACCCTGAGCTACAAATATTCTCTTCTATTGATATTTTTACAGTGCTGTAAGTTTAGATGTGATCATATTTAATATAATTTTACATTATAATCTGACATAGGCTGGATCCTGGATCTCAGTTATAGATATTAGTTTTACAAATATACTTTAACTCTGTCTTAAGTTGTATTTGTTTATTATCTGTACTAGTCTATGACTGCAATAAATTGAAATGGAACTGAATTGAATATATGAGGATCCAAGCAATGTGGACTTTTTCAACGGACAGGTAGAAATATTGTCAATGTGCAGATTTTCTAAGTGATATGAGAGATTTTTTTTAGTACGGCACTATTATTATTACTCTAGGTTCTATTTTTGTGTTACATTTTACTGATTTTAAATCTCTGCCTGACATCCAGAATCATTATTGTGAGATGGGTGGCTATATTAATAGGTAAAAATAGGCTATATTAATTGGTAAAATAAATAAATATATTTTTTCTTGTTTCCATATTGCCAAGTATGAAGCTCAGTAAAATAAACAGACTTTTGTAAAATTACTGCTGTTATTATTTATTTATTTAAACAATTGACAGCAGCTGCCTATCTTGGGAGACTTCAGTACCATAATCAGGTTTATGATAATGGTAACCTACCTGGGAGTCAGGCAGCAAACACAATTAATCATCATCATTTTTCATAATGTGTGATATTTAATATATAATCCATAATAATCTGCTTTCCTTTTTTCTGTTTTATTAGGCAGAATCAGAGGCACTCAGCTAGAAAAACTGTGAGCATCCTAGACCAAGCTAAATCAAAAACATAAGGGAATTTCAGGAATCTTGGCATTTAAACAGATGAACTTAATGTAACTTGCTTTTCAGATAAATAGGTATACATTTGGGCTATAGAGTTATGATTCCAGGCATGATCATTTAAAAGCCATCTTCAGAAACAGAAAAATAAATGTGTCATCTAGCAGGTGAGATATTCTAAATTGATACCAAGCTATTTTTTTCTGTAAAGTGTGCATGCATGAACATTAATATATTCCAGATTTTCTAAATCGCTAATAGCAAACTAACGTTGGAGCATTCCTGGCTGAAAACTGCAAGAAACATCATACCACGATGGGGAAAATAAGCCTTTATTTTATTAAAAGAGAATTCTTATTTCCAATGCTCTAAATGAAATTATTAAAAGGACTTACTATAAATTAAAAGAAAAACCTCCACGTTGCAGAGGGACATTTATGCAAACCATGTGTGCAGTTTAGACTCAGCCATGCGCTTCCTGGAAACCTGCCCCATTGGCTGAATTTGCACATAGCACTACACTACAATTTTGTCAAATTTATTTGTGGAATAAGCTCTGATTAGCTGGATTCAGACCAAGCTATATGCTAAACCACAAGACGCAAAGCAGACAATGTGTGGAGTTCAGTTATTCTCCATACAGTGAGCATAGCAAGTGATGTCCTGATTTCTAAATTCAAGTTTCTACAAAGGAAGAACTGTTGCTTTGTGGTTTCTAAGATTAATTCAATGGAACACAATCAATTTTCTGTCATTAGAGCTATGATTCTTGATCAGGGGTTCTGGAAATACACACCCACACCCACGTACGGGTGTGTGTGTGGCTGAGCAGTTAAGATGCTGGGCTTGTCACCTAGAAGGCTAGCAGCTAGGCAGTTCGAGACCCAAGAGCTGCTGTGTAACAGTGGGAACTCCCATTACTTCCCCCAGCTCCTGCCAACCTAGCAGTTCGACACCATGCAAAAATGCAAGTAGATGAATAGGTACCACCTAAATTAGTGGGAAGGTAACAGCATCCGTGCGCCTTGGCAGATAGTCACACCAGCCACATGACCACAGAAGCATCTTTGGACAATGAAACGGAGATGAACAGTGCCTTTTAGAGTCAGACACAACCGAAAGGGGGAACCTTGACCTTTTTTTAATCTACACACACACACACACATCACACAACCGCCCACACATACACAGTTTATATAAAGATAACAGCTTCTGTAGGCTGAAGAAGTTTGAAAACTCCTCCCCTAAATCACATTATGTCTGCTTTCTGGCTGCACCATTCATGAACTAATAGATCCTTGGCTGCTTCAAATGGCAAGTAATTTTGAGCCAGTAGAAAAATATCATAACTGAGGGCCTGGGGGTACATCTTCTTGCTTATTATCTGTGTACAAAAAAAAAAGCAGGTTTCCCCCCCAAACTTGGCAATTTTAAGACATGGACTTCAACTCTCAGAATCCCCCAGCTAATTGCTGGCTGAGGAATTCTGAGAGTTGAAGCCTGCACATCTTAAAACGGCCAAGTGCAAAAAACACTGCTCTGAAGCACTTGTGAAATTGGAGAGATTTGCTTTCAGAGGCTGGTCTGCCACTACTGATAGTGTTCAGTCTGAAGTCTTTAGCTATCAGGAACATAGATAAGAGACCAAAGGACAAAGACGTCATATATATGCTGTTAGAAGCTAAATAGATACTAATAGATGCTAAGATTGCTTCAAAAAGGCCTAGTTTTCCAAAAGTTTCAATAAAATCATTGAGACTGACCCTTGGTCACTATAAGTATGTGTCCTCTGTTTTATTGGCAATGATACAGTACAGGCATGGCTTGCCCTTTCTTCTTCCACTGAAGGTCAGTTTTTCGGTCTGAACTACAGTCTTCTCCTATCCAAGTCTGAACCAAATCCAATCTTGTCTGGCTTTTTTTGAGATCAGCCAAAGTTGGTTAGCTGTTGGTAACTTCTATGATACCTGGCCCTTGCTGTAATACAGATAGTCCCTGACTTACGACCACAATTAGGACCAGAATTTCCATTGCTAAGCAAGGCAGTTGTTAAATGAGTTGGCCCCAGTTTTACAACCTTTTTTGCCATGGTTGTTAAGCGAGTCACTGCAGTTGTTAAGCGAATCACAAGGTTGTTAATCAACATGGCTTCCCCCATGGACATTACTTGTTGGAAGCCAGCTGAGAAGGTAACAATTTGCAACTGCATGAATTGATGCTGGGATGTGCAAGCATTGTAACTACATGCTGGTTGCCAAGCGCTGGAATTTTAATCACGTGGCCACGGGGATGCTGCAATGGTCGTAAGTGCAAGTAGAGGGTTCAAGTAAGCAACTATTTCTCAATAGACAACACCTCTCCAGCTCCCTTTTTAAAAGCTATCAAAGAAAAGCTACTTTAGAATAGGGATTTGCCTTTAATGTTATTTCTGCAAAGAAACATTCAATCATAGCTCTGTTTTGCGTTAGATGTTAAGTGTCTAGAAGATATGCATTTATACTTGATTGTATTTATATTAGTTTTTAGGATGGACAAGGGATGGGTCCTGGTGCACAATAGTGTCCTAGCAAATTTTGAAATTTCTTGCAATGCCATTGAACGCTAAACAAGCATGAAAAATCAAAGTGGTAGGATTTGAGTTTTTCAACCTCCTTTTGTATTCAGCAATGCAAAAATTAAAGGAGGAACCGCGGACCAAAAGCAGTAAGTCCAAACTCTACTGAAACAAAATGGTCATTAAAAACAACATGCAGAAACAAGATTGAGAATTTTGAAGTCTCCCTTATATATCCTGCTGCTGACTTCAGAAACAACTAAACTTTTAAAGATTTGAAGCTTCAAACTTACAGTGTATTTTACAATGAGTTTTTACAGAGGTTCATCTTATTTACTCCAGTAGGAAAAATAACTGCTGTTCATTTTGAAAACAAAGAAATATCAATGTTTTTCCTCCCTAGCTATTTACTTTACAGATGGCTACCATAGTCTTTAAAAGGGCTCTAGATCTTAAAAAACAAAATGAAACACGAGGCACACTATGTTTTGTGTCTCTAAGACACAACTGCCCTTTCTGTGACTGAAGAGGAATTTGCTCTCAAATTTAGACTTTCATATGGTGAGAACTTCAGTCTTGTCTTGTTGATCACAGGACTGCAAAGTTTAAATGTGTGCTGGCCAGTACCTGGGGAAGAAATTCTTTTGAGGAAACTGAGTCCATGCTGAGATCAGTGGAATTTTTTTCTAAGTAAACTAGCATAAAATAGTGCCTAAATTTATAGACAGCTCTGGGAGAACCAATAGCAGGCTATTTTCATATTGCAAGGAAAGTGTTTAAGGCAACAAACTAGAAATTGGGCAGTTGTGAGTTCTAGTCCTGCCTTAGCCATGAAACCCAGCTGGGCCCCCTTGGGCCAATGACTCTCTCTCAACCCAACTCACCTGGCAGGGTTGTTGTTGTGGGGAAAATAGGAGGAGGAAAGAGTATTAAATATGTTTGATGCCTTGAGTTATTTGTAAAAATAATAATAAAGGTGCAATATAAGCAAGCAAACAAACAAACAAAGAGAGGTGAGCAGTTGCATGTGGTTCAGTCAAGCCATATGAGTGAATTAATGAATTGCACCCAAATTTTGTTCCCAATAGATTGAGAAGATAAAAAGGACTGGAGATATTTGTACTTTCTTGCAGTTAGCACCTCTATCCCAAAGAGTCACTTGTTGGTAACAAGGTAGAGAAAGAGGCTGAGTGTGCCTTTTAGTGTTTGTTTTAATTCTTCTATGTGTCATGGCCTTAGGTTTGTGTGTTTGGTTGTACCTGGGGAGAAGAAGCACAAGGAGAGAAGCTCAGCTTTGGACTATGGGACCAGGAAGAGGAAGGAGTGAATTTAGAAGAATCAGCAGATCTCTGAGCCATTGTTCAACTGCCATAATGCATGGGATGATTTTTTTTGGTGAACTTTTTCTTCCTAGCCCCTTGACAAAACCTTGCCAATTTTCTTTCTTCATAGCTTCTTCCACAGTGGTTGAGCCTGCTTTGTTCATTTTTTGCAGATTTAAGGTGCTGATAGCAGATGGATAGAAGGACAGAGTCCATCCATCTATCCATCTGGAAAGCAATGTAGTTATATGAATTTTTCCACTAAGGAAAAAAGAGCCACTTCGGTCTAGTGGCTAAGGTAACAACCAAGCAACTGAGAAGTAATAAGGTTTAATCCTGCCTTAGCCATGAAAGTCAGCTGGGTGACCTTGGGCCAGAGTTGCTGTTGTGGGGAAAACAGGAGGAAGAAGGTCTTCGCTGTCTTGACTTGTTTACAAAAAATAATAAAAGTGGGATAAAAATTAAATACATAAATAAAGGAGGGGATAATCTTCCTCCATAGGTGCTTTGTATTGCCAGGTATTCTTGGGACCACAGTTTCAGCAGTCAAAACTGACTTCTGCGCATTCATGCTACTGCTGAGTAAGACCTCAAAGTGAAGCTATTTCATGTTAATTTTAGATGCAGAAGAGAGGGGACCCTATTGCTTGCAAAGCAGCTGCAAAGAGGGTTTGCAAAATTCAGTTTCTTGAATTCTCATAAAACAGAAGGAATCCTTCAAAGCTGTACTTGCCTTGATCGATTTGCAGTGCTCCATAACATTAAAAAATGTTGAGATGGATTTCTATGTAAAAAAAGATAAAGGGACTGAAATATAACTGGATGCCAATCTGATATTACAAATGAAAAGAGTAAGGGAAAAAAAGAAACGCGGGAAGGAATGATCAATTTCTCAGGATACTGGGTCAACATATCTTCAGTGTCCTGGTTTTCAGGTGCTGCTATTGAATACCAAATATAATGGCATCTCTCATCCATAATTTAACAATGGATAAAATGGCCAACCTGGTGTGAATTACTGAAGTCTAATTGGACACAGAAGGGGATGTCTCCTTCTTGGAAATGTTTCACCCAAGTTTTGACTTTGGCACTTGCTGTAATACCTGGGAATGGATAGCAAAATGGCCACTGTCATCAAAGAGACACAGGGGTCTTTCAGAGGCATTGACCCACAGACAACTGGGTAGAAAACCCTGCTGATAACTAATCCCTGAGATTTGTTGGGATTGCTGCTATAGTAGAAAAGCTTGTTGAGAAATGGTCAGTTTGCAGCCCCAGAGGAGCATCCAGTTAATCAGGTTTTAGACTTATTCATTGATATAGCACGAGGGGGTATGGCGGCCAAGTGGTTAAGACACTGGGCTTGTTGGCTGAAAGGTTGGCAGCCTGAGTTTGAGATCCAAATGCTGTGTAATGGGGTAAGTTCCTGTTATTCGCCCCAGCTCCTGCCAATCTAGCAGTTCAAAAGCATGTAAAAATGCAAACAGATGATTAAGAACCACCTTTGGTGGGAAAGGTAACAGTGTTCTAAGTGCCTTAGCAAACAGTCATGCTGGCCACATGACAAACAGTCATGCTGGCCACATCTTCAGACAATGCTGGCTCTTCAGCTATGAAACAGAAGTCAGACACAACTGGCAAGGGAAACCTTTACCTTTTATACCACTGAGACAGCATTGATCACATAGTAGGTGACCTATGGGAGGACTGGTATGGGGTGATATATCCATCCTTGATGTTAGCCTTCAAGGTAGTCTAAACAAGAAGTAAAACCATGAGTACCAACTAACTGCATCTTTATTATAAGGGTACATTAACAGAATTTTGCAAGTCTGAAAGTACTTCTCCCATCCCTCACTTTTACCCTACCAAAAGCTTGGGTGAGAGAAAAACTTGAGAAAGGAAGATGACCTTGACAGACAATTGCAAAAAAGGATGCATCATTGTTCAAGTCTTAAACTAAGATCTATCATTCAGAAGTGACTCAGGCAGATACTTCACTAATTCACTGAATTATAAAGGGGAGGAAGTTCAGCACAATTAAGATTGTGTTATTAAAATCAATCTCAATAAAAGGAATTTCAGCTGTAGATTTCTTAGTCTCATCTATTAAATAGGGCTGATACTGTCTGGAGGATGTAGGGGCTTGGATAAAGAAAAAGGTTCACCTTTGGCTCAATCCAAGCAGATCATGGATTTTTGGTGCCATGGACCTGGAGATGTCCCTCTTTTAACTCTGGATAGAGTAGCATTTACACCTAATATACAATTTTGGGTTTCTCTAGCTTTGCAGAGCACATGGCAGGCATAATCAAGTGGACCTTTGGACAATTCCATCTTGGATGCCAAGTCTGGATCAGGAGGCTGTCCTAAGACTTCCTCATGCTTTGTCTATCTGCTGCTTGAACTATTCAATGTGGGCTACACGAGTCTATCCTTGAAGATTACCAAACTAGTCCAATTATGGACACACCATAATTTGCTCATGAAACACCACTGTTTTGAAGCTGCATTGGTTTCCCAAAGGTTTACAGGTGCAATTCAAGATGCTGGTTATTACCTATAAAGCCCTTCTTGATTTAGTGCATCGGACAGCCAGTTTAAAACAATGGATACTTTGTGTTGTCTTAAAGTGGCTCTTGTTCAACAAAGTCACTTCAAAAGGAGGTAAGAAGTAGAGATCATTGGAGATCCTTTGCAACTTGCAAAGTGACATCTACAATAAACATTTCTTCAGCACACTTGAGGATATACTAACATTTTTGGTCTTCCAGAGGGAACATAGAATAGCAAGATCTCCATCACAAAATAGACTTTATATTGGATGTCGAAGATGCATATTTAATAAATGCATGATCAAGAACTGGTGGGATTTTATAAAGTTCACTTTTGGGGGGGACTGATCTTTAGCAATTCTTTCTAGGATGAATTTTTTTTTTCCTAAATATCTACTTGGCAGTTATAAAACTTTCCACAGCCCACAATCATTTCAAGAGAGCCACACCCAAGTTTCTACCCATAGCCAGTTGCTTGTCACCCAATGTCAGATGTTCCCTATATATGTTATAACCTGTTTTGCCCAATAAACATTTGCCTGGCTTAGGATATAAGAATATGCTAGCAACCTAAGCAGCTCTAAATCACTGTTCATGCTGTGTCTGGGAGAAGGAAATGATACACTTTCAGAAATATTTGTAAAAGGTTTCTTCTGCCCTACTAATCATGTAAATAGACTCATTTTTTTAAAAATAAAGCATAATATAACTGCATTATGCTCTGAGGAGACTGGAAAGAATACTCCAGTTTCTCAAACATGATAAATGTTGCTTTTCAAATTGTTCTTGAAGAAACAAGCCAATGTTTTTCTTGGTGAATGAGAACTACATTAAGTCACCAAGGGACATTACTGCTTATTTCTAGCTAGGTACTTATTGGAAATAAAGATTATTTGGATCTGTTTATTTTCCCCCTCTCAGAGTCCTCTAAATGCCAGAGTATCATAACTTTAGGACTCCTTTTGGCATCATTCCAGTGATTTTGAATTTCCTGAAAGACTGACATCATGCCTTTGGGCAAAGAGAAAAATAATTTGTTATAAATGATTAAGGAGAATGATACACTTAAGCCTGGGCCATAAAAATGACTCGGAGCTGAAATTACAATATGTTTTCTATGAAGAATGTTAGACACTGTAAATTTGTTCCTAGTAATTCAATTTGCTAATCAGGCATCTGTTATTTAATATCCCTTCTTTTTCTAATGAACATTTTGTTACCACAATTTTACTCCAATTTCCTATTTTACAGTAACACAAATGCTAACATCTGGAGTTCATCTCAGATAATCATGATCATGTTTGATTCTTTATAGGGGCATTTTATCTAACAAGAATAGTAGTATTTTTGCAACATTTATATGCAAGGCAAGAATGGGTTTTGAGTTCCTTTGCTTTGTTTTGTGACAATATCACAAAACGTATTCTCCTAGGGCATCTCATCTTGCTTTGCTTGTAGATTTGAATTTTTTAAAAAATGTATTTAGATCCCACCATGTCTCTAAGCACTTTGAGATAGTATCTTTTGGTTTATTCAATTTCTATTTCTTCAGAATAACATCTGAAGTAAGATAAGACAGAGGTTGTGTTCATTGAAAAGGCTTAACCAGAACAGGCACAGAATTCACAACTGCATTAATGCAACCTGTTAAGCTTGTTTAGCATGTTCTTGGTGCTGATTGATGAGTTTATGGGTCTATGTATTGCGTGAATAGAATCCTCCAAAGTGTTAATTCAATAACTAGGTAAAGGATGTTGTGTAAATGCAGCCAAGTACTGTAGATAGTTTGGTCTAGGTCATTTACGAAATTACCTGGTAAATGTTTCAGTGCTTGAAAACGTGTTACCCTGCACTTAATTATAATTGAAACAGGATTGAAGGAAAAATAACTTTATTGCCATACAACCATCTACGGTACTTATGTTTAAAAGCCAGACATATGTCAAGATTATCAAACAGAAGGAAGACTCTCTTCTGATGTGTGAGAGAACTTGTCTGAATACTACTGTCTGCCTCGAGTCAGGAATCCAGCAAATATTTTTAACATATTAAAAATTTATGTGCCCAAGTTGTTCTCCAGAGGAGTGGTGCACAGTTGTATCATCTTTATCCAAGCATCCTGGTCCATGGGGAGTTTGTTTTTAGTATTGTGTCTGATCCTCAGAGGTTGGCTGGACAAGCCCTCTGTAGCTTTCTTGGCAAGGTTTTTCAGGTTTGCCATTACCTCCTTCCAAGGGCTGGGAGAGAGGGACGGGCCCAAAATCACCCAGCTTCTTGATGGCCTTGTGGGATTAGAATTTATGGCCTCCCCATTTTTAGCCTGATGCCTTAATCACTAGAGCAAACTGGCTCTCTTTTGTTGCTTTCACCTCTGTCCATTTTGTATGCCATCAAATTGTAACGGATTCCCAGAATACATCACAGTGAGTAGCCAAGGTCACCCGGCGCCTAAGGTAGGATTCGAACTCACGGTCCCTCGGTTTCCCTCCGTCTTAAAGTCGCCAAGAACAGATTCTGAAACGATCTCGCACTCACCTACTTCACTCAGACACTTTATTGGCCAGGCAAGGTTAGGCAGGCAAGGAATCTGACTCCGGGACAGCAGCCCTCAGCACCCAGGGGGCCCTCAAGGCATGTCATCTGCCTTTTGCTCCCTTGGGATTGGCTCCTGGCTTTTTCAAATTCCCGCCGGAATCTTGCAAATCCTTCCTCTTAAGGGGAGACCCACCGCTGGAAGTCGGAGGGGCGCAGCCTCCACTCTTTCGTACCCCCGTACCCCGTTTCGTACCCCCGTTGGCACGGAGTGAGCGGAGAGAGAGGAGATCGCGGACGGGGCGACCCAGAAAGCCGCCGGGAGCCAACGCCGACTGCGCCCAGGCTCAGGGCCGCCCTGCGCGGGGAGGGGCAAAGAAGCATCGCGGGGAGGGCCCCCTCCAACTTTTGCCCGCCGACTCTGCTCCACGCCCCGACTGAGTTTCCCACGAGCGCATCTCCGCCGCCACCAACAACGCACCCCTCCCGCCTCCCCGGCCCGCGTGGCCGCCGTCGCTAAGCAACGCGGTCCCGTGCCCGAGTGGCTCCAGCGCGGCACCTGCGCAGAGGGCGCCGCCCGCTCAACCGCTCGTTGGCTCCGGCAGCAGAAGGCACCTGCGCCGCCGTCCTCCCTCCCCACCCCTCCCGTCCTCGGCTCCCTCGCGCCGCAGCGCAGGCGCGTTCTGCTCTTCAGGCAGCGCCGCTCAGGGGGCGACGGTGGGAGAGGCGGGCGCGAGCCGGAGCCGCGGGGAGGGGGCGGGGACAACTGTCGGCGGCGCTCATTGGCTGGCGGCGCGTGAGGGGGAGGGGGCGCGCGCTCGGCTGCCCGCCCCCTTCGGTCGTGGCTCCCACAGCCGGGCGTGAGGCGGCGGCGGCGGCGGCGGCAGCTCTCCCGGTCGCGAACTGAGGTGAGGCCAGGGCAGGGCAGAGCAGAGCATCCTTCCTCCTCCTCGTCTCCTCCTCCTCCTCTTCTTTCTCCTTTCTGGCCGCTCCTCCTCCTCCTCCCCCTTTCCCCAGT